>JARJDZ010006741.1:0-18001 GCA_030264555.1 Aleochara sp. GC000083
GCGGTTCACCAGCAATTATAAAAACCAGTTAAAAGTAAGTCAGTAGAACGTCCATATGAACGCGGCTTGCATTCTTCAGCGTGGCAACGATAGAGCCATCCGTACCAGAGAAACGCATCTGTGTGTTTGTCGTAAGCCAGCAGCAGGTTGCTCGTCTGGCCATCCAGTTCGAATCGAACTGATACTTTTTAAAGAACTCGCCAACGGCATTCTCTGCACATATCGAGTACTGGTATGGCAGACTCGTATACATATTCTGAAACCACATTGGGATTCGTGCATGCACCGTTCGATTTTACCAAATCGGGCCCGGTCAGATGATGGAACGCAAATTGAAGCGATCATGTGCGTAGCATTCGCTGAAGACGGCGATAAATACGTCATTATTGGAACACCATCTAGTTTGTAGTATTGTCTATCTATCTACTGGATTGGGCCATAAAATAATTTTCTCTCCTGAAAATGAAGAAATCATTGAACGATTTTGTGCGTTCAATGATTTCTTCATGTTCCATCAATATGTTTCAAAGATGTTATAATTGTAAATCCTTCATGAGGCTACCTTGAAATTTTCTAAGATCTACAGATGTATGTTTATGAGTGTTGGAGTTTGATGTTCTACTACAAAAAATCAAATCGAAAGAAGTAAATGATATCTGACTAACTCGGTATAAGATATAAGGTTTCTTGTGAAAACACAATGTGTTTGTTATCCTGCGTAATTCATTTCTAGTGTTTTTCTTCTTGACCACTCATTAAACCATTATATTGCCTATAGCGTTGACACGTTTGCGGTTCTTGTATTTGTTCTTGCGCTGAAGTGAGTAACATTCGCTTCGCAAATGGCACCAAATGTGACACTCGTAAGAAAAGTCACAATAAATGCTTGTTTTGTGTGAAGAGAGAAAATGCCTTTCTTTACACCTTTCAATTACTTCAATTACCCGTTAATAATATAAAGTCATTAGCAAATGAAGGAAACTGTTGAAATTTGTTGTAGGATATTTTTTATCTTATTAGAGAAAACATGATTTCAGGAAATTTTATTATCTCTGAAGTTATAGTCCAAATATGTTATACTTTTTAACATTCAATATCACCAGCAAATTAAGAAATAATAACGGGGATAATAAACATGATTTATAATAACAAAATAATACCAACGGAATAATTACCAAAAATAGTTTTACGAATATTTTTGAGTAGAATATATTACCTATATTTGCTCTGTTATTAGATTTGAATTCCTTTTTTGTTTACTTTTTTAATTATTCCTTCAAATGTAGAGACATGTTTGAAAATATTGAAAATTTGAAGGACAATATCTCAAAAACTATTGGTTGCATTGATTGATTTTTTTGTTTTCAATATGGGCCATAACAATCAATCAATCAACAAAGAAATAGCAATACCCTGGTAATTGAAATTATTATTTATTTGGGGTTAACCTGACAACTAAAAAATTCATTAAAAATCATTAAAATCTCTAAGATTTCTCCAAGTTTCCTATAATTAGTTTATGAAACAAAGGCGTCTCTCTATTGTCAAGTTTTATTATCCTTTTATCATTTTATCTCACTTTTCAAATTCAAATGCCAAAATGTGCAGAATATAAAAAAGTACAATGCAATTTTCTGCCAACCATTTGATTATTTTTAGTCAGATTTGATTATAGATTTTTACGATTACACATATGAAATGAGAATGCATTAATTTCTCAGCACTTGCAAAATTTTCATTCTGAAAATGAAGAACATTTGATTCAACAAAAATGCAGCGGATTACAAATTTTAAATGAAAATGCGATAATTTCTCAAAAATTGTAAGATTGTAAAAAATCCTATGATCTCGATTTAAAATAAGAAAATTAATGCAAATTTCTGGGTAACATACAACCAAAAAATTTTAAGTGATTTTTAAAGAAATAGCATTTACTTTATACTTTTTTATTTGGATATTAATATAACATCAAAAAATCATATAATTATTATCGTATAATAAATAATATAATTTTAACTATAAAAATTTAATGCAAAAATATTTTCTAATTAAATTAAAAGGAGGAAAACAAGTTTTAAATTATTTTCCTTCAAATTTTGAGAAATTTCAAAAAAGTTTATATCTGAGTGTTTAATACAAAAATTTAATAACATTTTGAAAATCTAATCGCAAAATAAATATAAGCTTTAAATTTTGAATTAAAATTATTCTTAGGTTTTTCAATTCTTCCTTTAGTTTTTGAAATATTAGGTTGTTGTGTGAGTTGATTAAAATTTGAACAGTCTGTAAATTTTTTATAAATGCTATAATTCACAACACCAGCACAAATTAATTAAATTAGGAAGTAAATAGATCACTGATTAGAAATCACAGATCCTAGATAAATCATCAAAATTGTAACAATTACATGCTCCGATAAAACTATTAATGTGTGAAGCTTTTTATCAATCAATTTTAATGTGTGAAAATTAAGATTGTAAATTCATTCAAGAAAAGTGTGGCAACTAATGATCACCATCAACTAGAAAGGAATCTTTCCATCCATCTTTCTCGGTCTATCTTTCTGGTAAAATTAATCGACATGGTGAAATCAAAGCAGCAATTTGCTTAATTAATACATCAACTTGCCGATTGAAAATTCAATGCACTCCATCGACAAAACAGCGCTGCCTGGATCCATCATGTGGTTACATCATTACCGTTTCGAATTGCTTTATACGTACATAGAATCCACATTCACACCTGGCTGCCGCCCGAGTATTTATTGTTCGCTATTAGCAGTCAATCAGAGTTCGCATTGCAGCGTTTTAAATGGTGTTTGGTTGATTACGGCCGCCATTTACCTGCATGACTCGCCGTTTGCTAACGATGCTTGTTTGCACCGCATTGCAAAGAATATTCCTGTATGCAAACATGAAATAATCTAAAACAAAATCGCTGCCGGTACCAAGGTCGCAACGATGTGGAACATACATTTATGTGTCACTATCCAGCAATGAAAGAGCGTACGCATTGTATTTACGTATTTGCTCGTACTTATCATAAAACAAGGCGCATTTCTAGTGCAGCTCGTATTCGTACGTGTTTTTTGTGTGCCATGTCCTTTCAGAGCAGGATCTATGCTTCTCATGCGGAATTTCCCTTTTTGATTGTTGTTAGAATGCTTCGTATATTCGAGAGACTCATTGAGTGATTGTTGAGCCAGGTCTGTGAAAAATTGCACTGTAAAACGTAGTTTGCAGGTCGCATTCGCGATACTTTTGCAGACACGTGACTGATTGGTATGCCAAATAGCTGGAAATGTTGTAAGTGCATTGCTGATTCAAACTACGCTGCAGTTTCTATCACAGTTTGAGGTCATCTTAAACAAATTCATTATTCTCTTATGCAGTAGTGCAATTAATTTTTGATAAACGACTAAATTAATGAATTAAGCTGGTTGAAAATTTGCATTTTAAATTTCCACCCATTTAAAATTACTTAGAATTTATTACTATAATAATATTATCAAATCTTCAAAAATTTAATAACATCAAAATTTTAATCCAGCTTCAAATCAACAATGATAAAAATCAGAATTCCTTAAATTACTTATAATTAAATTAATGAATTCAATTCCAAATCAATATCGAAAATTTTTAACATACAAAAAAGTTGAAGATGCACATTCCTCTGTTAAATATGTTTTTATTGCAATGGTGCTTCACAGAATAACAAATATATTGCTTTCGACGAAATGCATTTTGCTGGTATCACCAAATAAATTTGAACCTGTAATTGCATATTTGGTACGTTTACTGTTGCATAATTGTTTCTTTCCGGGCAAAATTATCATTAAAATACCGCAACGAAGAACGGAAGTGAAATATTCTTGTGATTTGCTTACTAAGGGCTTGTAAGACCAAAAAGGTATCTTTTAATGGACAGTTATTCACAGTTATAACTACAAAACGTTTTCTGAATTTAATTAGCTTATGCATGATTAATAAAAAAACATTCTCTCTTATCAGAATATCAATGCTGATACTTTCAATCCAAGCAAAATAATTGATATACTTCAATCGAAAATGTATATATTTTATTTATGTACTATTTAAAATGGATCAGAAAACAAAATGTTGGTAACTATGTTTACAAATATTCAAGGTTGTCAAACAATGTCATAATCTAACAGATGTCACATCAGCAATTTATAATAATTTTGGACTTTGTCTTCTTGTAATAATAATTTGATATTTTAACCACTTTAACATCGTATAAAGTTAGCTATGACTATAACATCGTCTAAAATTTTATTTACTTTTTGTTGTGATTAAGGAATTTACTTAACTTTAGGAATTTATCGATGTAATACAGAAATATAAAATACAAAATATAAATCAAGTTGCTTAAGTTATTTTTGTTGAAATAAAAATTGAAAATAGACAAGAGTTTTTGATATCCGACAATTTTTCTCAACAAAATTCCAGGTAATAAAATTTCATAATAAACAAAAATTTACCTAAATACGAAAATCATACATGCAATTACTGTTGAAAAATGAAATTTATGTATTAAAATATTTCTTCGTTTATAATTTCGCATTTCTCAAAATTACAATAAAATTCACTACAGGGAAATATTACAAGGAAATGAGACATTTCTAACGATCTTGATTAATTATCATTAATTTACTATTTAAAACATTAACAACTGAATATTCATGAGGTGCTATTTAATTTCGCATAACATTGTAAATCAAATTTTGGCAAATTTTACCATTTACCATTTTACCATTTAGTTCCATCAAAATAGAGTTAATGATTTATTAATTTTGTTCATTTCGCACCAGTTTTTTTTTTGCATTCAAACGCACGATGTGTGAATAACACCTAATCCTTGCGCATTTTAAACAGCTTATCTGACTTTCAATCGGAATTCAACGCTGTCTGGCCTGAATGAATGAAAGCAAAAAGTCGGAAAAGAACTACATCACAATTGTATGTGCTCTCATAGTTTATAATTACGCCACGCTCGTTTTTCATTCGCAGTACGTTCGTCTAATACGTGTAATTGTAATCGGAATAACATTCCACCATAGATCTACCATTTGGACCCGTAATAATGAAATGTTCCCACATGTGAACAGCTCAGATTTGCCATACCTCCAACGATAAAACGAAAAAATAAAATAAAATGACTACTATATGAATATTCCAGGTAGGAATTTTCGCGATTCGCGAATGAATCGCCGCAAAATAAGTATATGGCAGAACTCAAATTGATTCATCTGCAATGAATGGAACTGTAAAAATATTGGAAGTAGAAATGCACCGAGCAACAACACCTTCAGCTGGTTGTTGGTTTGAATGCCGCTATTTGGTTGGCAGTACCACATATAGTGCGCAATATTATGATCGTTCAAATGGTAATTGTAAATTGTGTACTACGCTCTGCTAAATATTCGGAATTTGTTCCGGTTACACAAACATGTCGTTGTCGAGTTACTCATTTATTCTTGATCTGATGTTGCATACAACGCGTTTCGGAATGTTGTAATGTTTTATTCAATTATTCAACTGATTTGCTTTGTGTATTAAGAACCATTATGATGATTGTCGAACCAACATGTTGTTTTAATTGTTGTTTGTTTCATTTTACTCAGAGTCCATATTTAACGTTTTAAAGTATCCAAAATGCTAGGACGTATCATCAATAATTTCATTTTTTCAGTCAATTATTATAATCATTAATTATATGTTCCTCACAATTATCGTTCTACTATCTTCCTGGCAGTTTTATTCCTTCCTTGTTAAATGTGGTTGATATGGACTCGAAGAAGTTTTTCAATGAGGTGCTCTTCACATTCAAAAAGTTTTTCCAAATCCAAAATTGTTACGACAATTTCTGATTTTTGCTACATATCAAATTTCACTATTTTATCAGCCTTTTATTTCTCGACTTGCTATTCATTTTTGTCACATGTGAAATAAAAGGTTTTAATTTTTCCCATTTGTGTGTTTGAGGGTAATAATTAATATTAGTTTCTACACCTTTTTCAATAGTAATTCAGAAAATATAAAATGCATTTCAGATTAGTAAATTATAATAATAATTAAGTGAGCAGTAAATGTTAATCAGTTTCATTATATTTAATTCAGTTTGTGTTAATTATAATTTAGATTTGGTAAATTTGATTGAGAAAGCATACGTTTAATGTCAAAAACCATTAAATGTATTGCAGATTAGTCAAACGTAATTGAGAATACATTAAATGAAATTCAGAAGATTTCAAATACAAATCAAATTAGTGCCACTCTTTTTTAAATAATAATTCAGTTTTTTTATAAGTAAATTATATGTAGATAATATTGGAATATTGACATTATTAATGCAGCAGTAAATATCGCGCAGTTTATAAATACTACTTAAATTAACTTCAATAGAATCTGAATTACATGTATGCTTCCAGAATTTCAAATGACAATTTCTGAATCACATTTCATAAATTGGATTACTTTACTATACTGATTTAAAAGTGACGTTTTCTGGATTACGATTCATTGACTTGAAATTGATCTGATACTTTCTCAATTTCATTTAACAAATCGGAATTAATTTTCTTTGAAAATTAATTGAGTTTTTCTGAATTACAATTAGAAAAGATGTGAAAAAAGTAGAAACTTTAAAATGAGATTTGTGCATACAATTTTCTCAAGTAATTACAACTTATTCATTATTCACTAACAAAAACAAAAGCTAATCAAAACGCATAAATCTAAGACTTCAGAAAAATGATCGATTGAAATATTTCAAAAAATTGTACTGACAATAATCAAGAGAATCATCGAAGACAGCAAATTATCTTTATCATACATACGTATACACTTGAATATTAAATGCATGCACTTACGTGCTCATTTACTTCGCGTCCTCTCATCTTCATTCGCAATTCTTCAAAGTACGTTTTCCCATGACTCGAATCGCGTCACAACGTCTTTGGGTTGAACGGAACAACCTCAACTCTCGAGTGTTATGTGCTTGCTTGAGCGCGTAAAACGCACGCAGTCGCATCCACACACCTAAGAATATAAGTTGTTACTATAATATCTCGCATTTTACCATTTATTCATTAGGTAAATTCACATAAAACGTACCTCGCCTTCATGCTTTAATGAATGCGCAATACCTGGGATGCTAACATACATGCATATATCCAAACATGAATCTAATAACAATAATATTTTCCATCGTATCGCTATCTGTCTGTAACCGCTATGGCTGTAACCATATGAACTCTGGTCTCCAACCAGGCATTCTTCAGATGCATGCAATCTCCACCAGAAACTGTGAATATGTATTTGATTCACGCGACGTGCCCTCAATTTCTTTCTGCAGTCGAATATTCGGAGAAAAGGCTTTCATGTTAAAGATTGTCGCACGTTCAGCTTTGATTTCATTTCTGTAACAAATCAATTATGCATCAATTATGACAAACTGAACGATTGTATCAACGATTATTTAATGAATTCGTTAATATTTTCAAAACAACACTCGTGAACGTAATTATATAGGACAATAGTCGATGCATGGTGGCACTCCTTTTTTTTAGAAAATTTGTTATCGTTGTTGCAATTAAAATACAATTGTCCATTTAAACATCAATAGAGAGCGTAATTAACGACTGATTTATTAATGAAATATTGTTGAATAAGTGCGAGCATGCACAGTAAACAAACTAGAAAGTTTTCATCATAATTATATAGTAAATACGTAAATTAATTCAATAATTATGTTATGTCTTTTGATTAGTTTACATTGGTTTATCATGTAAATGCCTTCTGAATATGGTTAGCAATTCCATCATAATAAATCAGTGCAAGTTTGTAATAAATTTTGTTGTTCAATACATCCATGGAAAATGTTTAAAACTAAGTAACAACTATAAATTAAGAACAATAATTTATATGATAAAACCAGGCAAACAATATTTTCTAATTACTTTTAGATTTGTGTATTTTTCTATCGAAAGTAATTTTATTACTTAAATTAATATTTGCCATTTATTTCTGATTGAAGCATATTTCAAATTTCCTTAAAATTAATCAACTTTTTCAATCATTACTTTAAAATTGTCCCAATACTTATCACAGAATATTTATTTCGTTCTTGCAAATTTTCAAATTAAATGTTTTTTTTAAGAAATAATCATAAATAGCATACTCTATTTTTTACAACAAAAGTTTTCAAAGCAATATCAATCAACTTTTGCTAAAATGATGTTTTTGGAACCCCAAATTCAGAAATGTTTATTGTTTAATAAAATGGGACATAAAATTTAAATACTCCATGATATCTATCCATTACTTTTCATTCTTTATTCGATATGATAAAACTTTAGTGTCTAAAGAGAAGAAAATGAACAATACGTAAAAAAATATAAAAATATAATTGATCATCTCATTTTCCATGGCCGTTAAAGTATGATTGATTTATACGTGTAATTTGAAAAGCTTTAATTGTTATTGAACCCATTGAAGCGTTCAATAAAGGCCGCGCTGAAGAATTGCTGATGTGGCTTCTCATTGTGTTACGGCGTTGTAAATAATACGTCTGCAAATATTTATAATGGAGGTCAATTTAACGACATTGCCGCATCCCAGACGATAAATTCCAGCATGATTTTTACGACTTTCATTAATGTCCCAGTATGGACGCATACCGTTATCTTGTAGCGAAACTTAATTTGCCTGAATTTTCTTTTGTGAAACGCGCGTACATGCTCGCCGGTATCATCATTACATGCCATAATTATTAACAATAATATGCTTAGATATTGTATGCCAGTCGATGCCATTTTGCGCGAGCACTTGCAGAATACAGAATGCAATTATGAATTTTTACTTCACACTCGTGAAGCTTGCACCAAACTCGATTAGGCCAAACGCGCATGCAGACATTTTCACCAGCGCATACTTTACGCCTTATGTGAACACATGAAAATCATTTGCATGCTCACGATGTTTTAATGATACGCAACCTGCTCGTCAGAGTATACAATAACAAATGAAACCTTCGAGGGAAATGCAGTTTCCCTTGATTATGCTAATCGTGGGGCTCAGCGAACTTGCATGCTCGCTCTGTTAGACAAACACGCATAAAAATCGCTAGCATCTGGGATGGAATTTTGCGCGAACACGCATCAAGCTCGCTAATAAATGGCGAGACGAACTACGCACGCACCAACGCGCGAGTGCAAGTGGAATGTTAATTGCCTCCAGTGATAGCAACAACCGGCTGTGGCAAGCACCAAGTTCTTCACCTTTTTCTTGTCCACCAAAACTTTGTATAATACGAAGAGTATCATCTTCAAGTTCTTATTAAAGGTAAAGTTCTTATCAAAAGGATACTTTTAGATTAACAATTTCATTTTGTTCATGTCTACAGTAGTATCTTATTCATATGTAATGATGATGATATTCAAAAACTTCAAAAAGTGCAAAATATGGTCATGAGGATTATATACTCCAATGCACAAAAATTGCGATTAGTAATATGTTAACAAAACTTGTTTTCCTTATCGTATAACAACACGTGATTTACTACAACTTTTTATTAATTTATAAGATAATAAGTAATATGACATCTCGGTATGAGTAAACATTTGATAAAAAATGAAGAATATCATTCTTATAATACCAGACAAAAACAAAACTATCGCTTAACAAAATATAAAAAAGTGGCAGTCAAAAATAATTTTACTACAAAGGTCTGAAGTTTTTTAATGAACTACAAAATGATATTAGAAATTCTAAGGAAAAATTTAAAAATGTATTAAAAATAAAGTTAGTATCTAAGATAACAAATTGTACACGTTTTAATAGTTATTTAACTATATGTATATATTATGTTATTATGGAAACAGTCAATCATCTACAACTTTTCCTATTGTTATTCAGAAAACATTAAATAAATTTCAAAAAATATATACTTGAAATTTGTTAAATGCAATTTGAAAAGTATCAATTGAGCTTAAATCTGTAAATTTCAATCCAGAAAACTTCATTTTCAATTCGGAATGCTATAAATGAAATGTAATTCAGAAATTGTCATTGGAAATTAAGAAATCTTTAAATGCAATTCAGATTTAATTAAAATTGATTTAAGTAATAATAAACTGAGCGATAATTACTGCTGCATTAGTAATGGCAATATTTTGATGTTATCTTCCAAAAAATTACCTATCCAAAAACTGAATTATTATTTAACAAAAAGTTCATTTGTTATATTTTGAATTCTCTTTGACTTGTCTGAATTACATTTAATCGTTTCTGATATTAAACTTATGTTTTCTCAATTATTTTTGCAAAATCCGAATTGCTTAATTACAAATTACTAATAAATTACATTTTATAATTTCTGAATTGCTATTGGATAAAGTGTAGTCTAAAGATGCTTTTATTTTCATTGTTCATATTTATTAGCTAATTAATTATTAGCCATGACTAATAATTATCTATTATGTAGTAAATGAGCTTTAGATGTGGCAGAAACATGTAGAAATTTTAATGAATTTATACTGATTAACATGAATTATACACAGTATGAAATTCATCAGCTACAAACGATTACAATTGTAGTCATCTAGAGCAAAAGATAATGGCAAATCTGCTACAAATAAATCAATTGATACCCATCATAGTAATCTTCACATTTTTATTGCAGGTCAACATTTGATCTTGGAAACCGATCCAGAAAGAGGCAAAGGCGAATATGCATTTGATAATCCAGGATTTCGAGGTTTGTATGACATGAATACAAAATAACATACAAAATTTGCATTTAAAACTCTAATAGGAACAACAATTACAAAATGAGTCAATGTTCTCTAAATATCTAACAAAGAATGAGAAAGCATCAAAATTTGCATTTGCATCAATGAATTGAATGAGTAAAGTACTTTATCTTCTTAAATTTCTGTCGGAATGCCGCTGACATATGAAAGCACAGACAAAATTTACATCTAAATTGTTTCGTATTTGTTACGCCGCGGCTTTTAGGTCTTCGGGTTTCGAATGACTAACATCCGTGACCAAATTTCTCACATATTAAGCATACGCAACACCCATGTTTGTTTTGCATTTTCCATGGACGTTTATTTATCCAACGTGTACTGTTTTATCACCAGATGCGGGCTTGTCGCCAGTCAGCAAATCGGCAGAGAAGCCAGGAACGAAGTTGGAAACGAACATGAAAACTAAATGGAATCAATGGTCGCCGTTGGGAGTCCTGACCACGAAGAATGAGAAGAAACGCACGCTGGACGATTCGGATGTTGAGGTTTGTCATAAATCTCCCCGCTTTTCCAATCGCTGAAATGTGAATGAGTATTTGCAACTAACTTTTGCTTGGTTTTTCTGCGATTGCTTTGCAGAATCAAATTAGAAATGTATCGCTGAGGAGTCACGACTTTACGGGCCTCGGCTTCAACATTTGCGGCAACATGAAAGATGGCATATTCATTAAGGATATTTTACATCGCGGGCCGGCATCCGAATCGAAAAAGCTGAATGCTGGCGATCGCATTCAAAGTGTCACCATTAGCTTCGAGCATATGGTGTACGAAGATGCGCTCGCAATATTGGGATATGCGAGTCCGTATGAAATCGTCGTTTCGGCTAAAAATGGGAAGGCATTTAATTATTCCGGCCAAGTTGGAAGACCGTTGCATCCTGTTTATAGAAGTTCCAGCAGCACCGAGCTGAATCAGGTAAGTTTACTCTATAATCGCGAAGGAACACCATATATAGGTCTAATTTATGGATTTCAGATGGAAAAATCTGCCAAGAAACGATTATTTGATGATGCGAGCGACCTTGGATCGAATTACTCAAGCCTCCCGAAGAATCGAAATTCAATGGTACCAAGCTTGGAGCGCACTAAATCCAAATCGCCGAAACCGAGCGTTAAAATTTCAACAAAGGCGAAGATTGAAACGGTTGAAACAAAAGAACCGCCTCGTTTGAAGCCCAGGCTCGATTCAGAATTGCAACAGAAAAGCGAGAATAGAGTGCAAAAGTTCGGAATTCAGGTATTACCACCTTTGGAAAGCCCCACTAAATCCGCAGAACGTACCCAAAATGTAAACAACATCAACCACGAAAACGAATTAGTTGCGCCCATAATGAGCATCGACGAAGTTGACCAAACTCAAATGCAATCGAAGAATCAACAGCAAGAACAACCAATGCAACAGGCAGCTCCGCATCCGCAAGAAGCTCCACCGGTTAAAAAACGAGAAAGATTGCAGCATCAAATTTTGCAAAAGCAGCAGGTACAAGAAGAGAAACAAGAAGACATTCTTCGGCGCAATAATTCAGGTATAAAACGGGATCACAACAACATACCGCTCGAATTGCCGAGCACGATGCTAAATGCGGCGACTGCCGCGCGCAAAAATCGCAAATCGGTGGACGAGGATGAGATGAAATCGCCGAAGAAAAAGGGCAAAGCACCAGCGCCTCCAGAAACCAGCGCAAACAATCAGCATGATGAGAATAAAATGAGCGACGCATTAAAAGGCGATTTAAAGGACTATAATTCCGACTCGGACGTTGAAGTGGAAAATCAATCTTCTGTGAACACCATCGAATTAAACGCGAGCGATATTACGATCCATCAAAGCGAGGAAAGCGATGAGAAGCAGAATCGCAAAACGGCCAGTACTGGGGATTTGACTAAGATCCAGAAAACAAGGAAAAGCAGCACTGGGACGTTGGAACGCGCCCAAAGTTTGGATATCACAGATACTGGTATGCCAGCTCTCACTGCGAAGAAGCGCAAAGGTGCAAAAATTGATGACTTTGAATCGAAAACTTCTTCCGATGAGAGTCTCTATGGCAGCGCACTAGTCAACAAGGAACCTCGCTTGTCCTTAATCCTCGATGGCCTTAATACATTCCAACGCAGCCGACTAAAGAAATCGACTGAATGGGGAAATCTGGAAGATGCAATTTTGAAGGTGGACAAACAAGGAAGCGATGCAAGTCCCCAGGAAAGTAGTCAGGAAGATTTTAAGGTATCAACTGAGAGTACGAGCAAAACTTTTAATTTTGGAGCTAAATCACCAGAATTCGATGCACTTGTCAATAAGATTAACGAAATCAAACAAGAAACGATGGACATTATTAATGAACAAGATCGAAATATAAAAGAAGTGCAAATTACCCAGAATGAGATTTCACAAATTATCGAGCATGTGAAAGACGATTCGCTTGAATTGAATATTTCTGGTATTGACATGACGAGGAGTGAAAATGAACCAATTCCCCAAGTTATTCAAACTGTAAGTAAAATCGAATTGGAAATTGAAAGCCCTCCGATAACTCCAATTAAGAAAGTTAAAAATAAAGTGTGGCCCTTCGATGTGGTGCAATCTAATCATGAAATTGAAATTAAACATGAAATTGAGCCACAACCCAGCAAAATTTCAACGTCCAACATTGAAACTTTTGAAACAAAAGCAAGGAATATTCCGAGTTCAATTTCTATTACCAGCATGCCCATTAACGAAAAAGTAGCAGTTAATGTGCGAAAAGAACACCACGTCACGAATCTTGAGGAAGACGTTATCACTTCTGAGCCTAAAATTGTGAATGTTAATGAAAAAGACAAAGAACCTACAGTTGCTTTATCCCACGTTAACGACTTTCTTGATGCTGAAAGATACGCCAGTTCAAAATATCTACCAGAAACCTTGAAGCTTGAAGACACTAACATACCTGATGATATTAAAGTATCCAGACATACACTGGGAACTTTAGAAGCAGCAAAAAGTATGAAACTTGAAACTAATAACATTAGCAATATTACTATTAAGCATCAAGATGCGGAAGACTGCAAAGAAGTCAATGTAACAACACCGGATCTTATCAAAAACCTGGCGATTTCTGAAGTTATTCATGATGTTAACAATGATGTGACTATAGAGGGGCCCAGCTCACTGACTTTGGAAATTTCAAATTCCGCAACAAATGCAGCCAGTGATGACAATAAAATCGAAATCAAACAACAGAATGGAATTCAAATCAAGCAAAACGGCGATATCAATAAATTAGAAGTAGCCGCACCTGATGATCCTGAAGGAAGCAATAATACGTCGCTAACTTACATAACAGAAATTCAGGTAACAACGCCACATAAACAAGCAACAAATATTTCCGAAATTGAAATCGTACCAAAAATCGAAAACAAACTTGACAATGATTTTGAACAGTACATCAAAAACTTCGAAACTAACATCAAAACTTTTGAGAACAACATTCACAATTTTGAAGCAAATATACAAAGTGTAACGGAAACTATCAGAAGTCCCACCCCAGTAATTAATGAGGCAAAAGAGAATAATATAAAGCCAAGAATAGTTACAACAACAAACGAAGTTGTGAATGTCGATCCCGAAAAAGAACTGCAGAAAGTACAGGAGATTGTCGAGGAGCAATTGAAGAAACTACCTGAAATGCGATTTACAACTTCAAGTTATGAAAGTCAAATAAAGCCACCCGAAAAGCGCCAGTCACAAATTGAAATTTTGCGATCTAACTTTGAAAAGAGCAACAGTCCGCCACGCCATGTTAGAAGTGAAACTAGTCCTCCAAAGTCACGCATTCCAGTTTTGAATAAGACACCGCCTACATCTCCAGAACGTAGAGATTCACGAAACCTGGACAACGAGCAGGATACGAAAGACATATTGGAGATGATGGCGAATAAATATCCCAATAAGAATAAAAACGTAACAGTCACATCGATTAGAAGCAACTCCAGGATACCATCCGGTTTGCCAACGTACAGTAGTAGGCCACCGGTGCCTCCCAAAAAATCTGATAGTGTTGATGATCTAGTACACGTTTCGTCTAACGGAAATTCAAATGTTGAAAGTTTCAGGCAGTGGGTGTTCAATCCCAATGACCAGGCAGTTACAAATATTACTGTGACAGAGAGCACAAAGTTTGAGCATTCACAAAAATGAAATATGAACTGTTAATATTGTACTGATTGCTTGTTGATAAATTTATAACATAATAAGTATGATAGTTAGATTTAGGTGCCATATCTTTTTCATATGAATCATATCTACATGCACACTTGTAATCTTTGATGTATCTGTTACCACAATTTCATAGTTTTCTTTTAGTAATTGAGGTTGAAAGAACTCACTCACAGATTCTAAGATGAAATTTCAAACCCAGGGAGAAATTATTATTGAGTAATATACTTATATAAATACTTCCATATAGTCACAAATAATCAAATGAGTGTGTGCTTCATGTACAGGCCATGAACATGTTGAAACATATACATTTATATAGTATTATATTTTTATAAACATTTATTCAAGCCAAATATGGTCTTTGTAAATAACTTTTAAAATAACTTATTGACTAAGTGCTCAAGAAAATTAATTGTTACATTTAAATGTGGGTGTTACATATATATACAAATATATTAATTAGTCAAGGGGTCCCAACTTATTGAAGTTGATTTGTAATTTGGAAAAATTATGCAGATGACTGTCGATAATTCTTGGTGCTAAGTAGTTTTTTGCCACACATGGCGCATATCCCCTTTTTATAAGCACATGATTGACAGTAATGTGAGCCAACTTGATGTACTTTCTGTTTACAAATTCTGAAAAATACATTAAAGTCTTACTGGTAATGCCTCAAATTTCTCTTATTTATGTAACTTACTTGCAAATATCAAACCTTGTAGTGTAGGGATTATATCGGTTTTTGGCAGCAGTTAGTGCTTTATTTTCATTTACTTTCCTCCCACCCCCATCAGTAGTATTGCGTGCTCCTGATTTCCAAGGATCGGGAGTTATCACTTTTCCAAGCTTCTTTTCACATTTCTCACAAACCATTCTTTTTCCTTATTTATTTACAGAAGCAATAAATAAATCAAACATTTATTTGAGGTTAGATTTTTGTTTTCTTTGTAGTTGTACAACAAAGATAACTTTGTCTGGTTGGTTGCCTATATTAACCAATCAACATGCCGGGAGTAATGTGCTACTTTATTCCCTGGTTTGAAACTTGGCTAAGTGAAGTTTAGCTGCAAAACACTAGGTATCTCTAGTAGTTTGCAAAATTATAAAATAACAAATTGTACGTATAAATTTAAGTTAATTGACAATAATCAGTTAAACTAATAAATAAAAATTAAGTTTACTTTGTATATTACTCGCGGGTAAGTTATAATAAATTATCTCAAAGTGTGAATATTATTATCACTAATCACAAATATTATCAACGATATTATACTTCTCTCATCTCAAAGAAAATTTTGAATCAAATATATTAAAAATTATTTATATATTTGCATAAAATTAAATGTTATTCCATTTTGAATGATAAATCTACTCCCGGTTGCTGGCGCCCTCCGTGACCATTCGCTGCATTACAACATAATATGCAGTTACGAGTGACCTTGAAGTGTTCCAAGCTTAATTTGTTCAGACATCTAACTAGGCTTTAAAAGTTTTGAAAAGTTTTGAAAAAACATGTGATCCTCATGTAAGTGCTTATAATATATTTTCATTTTATTACAGAGCTTTCCTTTTAGATTTTCATAACAGTTGTTTACACTTGCCCTGCTGTTCACCCTGATTTAGACGTCAGTTAAACCGAGCGAGAACTTGAACGCTGGGATCAGTTGAATGCAGGCGCTGCATTGAAACAGTTGATTGATAGCTACTAACGGAGAAGATAACTTGCTACTTTCAGTGAATTTTACTGATAATTGATAATTTTGTGAAACCATACTAATTAATATCAGAGGAATTTTTCATGGAGCCATCATTCAGTCCTGAAATCATACCTTACCAATATGTGTTCTTAAGGTAAGATGCAAGACCGTTCAATGAATATTGATAATCTTGCTAAACTATAAACTAATTGATGTGCTAAACTATACAATCAAGACACCCAAGATTACAATCCAAACTCAATTTAATTCATGCAATTTTAGACAACCTGAAAGTGTGTGGTATTTGTACCAATACTAAAGAATGGGAAACGATTCTGCTGTTATTTCTGAAAGCCTTCAGAGAACATCAGAAATGCTCCAAGTTTTCTGCCGTTGAGGTTTGATATGTACTTCAAGATGAAATTGTTGCTAATAACGTTGGACGTCATCTACTTCTCAGCAAGTAATAAAAGCACGTTGTGGGATTTGGATACCAGGTTCAACGACTTTTCTTACAAATTCTAAAAGGTATGAACAGTCAGAAAGTAACTTATTGGAATTCATAATAGCATTTACAGTTTTGGGCGAATTGAAAATCTAATTTGATAATACGACCCTCTGGGGGCACATTACTAGCAAGTAATATCACAAGTTCATCCAAAGCAATTTGGCACCTAACGCTCATTGGAAATGTTATAAAGAAGTCTTTGGATGAAACGCGCCTGAGACCTGCAGTACTGTAGCTGTAGCTGCAGCAGCTGAACCTTGAAATTTCGCCTACAAAACCAGCGATGATATATCAAATGATTTGCCGGAAATACAACAATAATGGGTAAATAGAAGTTATAAAAATTTAAGAGAAGAACTCGAATTGGAATCTTTTAGATTCATATGAGTATACGATGGTAGGATGTAGAATCAAGTAAACAATGTCTGTAATTTTAGGTCAGTTTTCGAACTTGCGCTGAGAGGAAATAACTAAACAAGATCGTCAATTTTATTCCGGAAATTATAAAGGTATGGGGCAATAAATCCAGTCACGCTTCAGTCACACTTTCAGAAGGAAATTACAAGGTGTGCATAGGCAATAAGGCAATAAAATTGTAATTTATTATTCTAGTTATGGAAGATGGAATCTAATGGGATACATTGTACTCCGACTAAAGAAGTAAAACTGGAGATCATCATGTTTTCTCTCTTTCGTCGCGACAAGTTGATGAAGGGGATCACAGGTGAAAGCTTGTCTGGTTGAAATACAACTGCGGAAATTACA
>JARJDZ010006745.1:0-15767 GCA_030264555.1 Aleochara sp. GC000083
ATTGTCGCAGGACAGGTGAAACCACGAGGGAAGTTTCTGTGATCCCCAGATATCGTATGACGGTCTTCTTGGGTCCTTCATCCACCCAGGACGTCGTGCTATGTCTATAACGTTCCAGCCGTGGTGGAAGTTGCCATCATAGGGTTGTAAGTCTGGGTTAGTTAGGTCGTGTCCATTTGTAAGTCTTTTGCTTTTTTCATTTTAAATTTTGCACTTTCAAATACTTGTTATTTCTGAAATTGTCACTTCTAACTTCAGAACAATCTATAATAATAAACATTTTTTCTTATTAAGAGTAAAAAGTTCGCGAATTGAATTTTTCATAAAGTACTCAGATTTTCAATCATTAATGTATACTTTTTGCTAAAAGAATAAAGGTCAACTTTTAAATTACAGAATATACTCAAAGTTTAATATCAGGTTTTTGCCCTTTTGCGAGTAAAAAATAGCAATTATTCTGTAAATTGTTATGTATTATAAATAAAAAACCATGACGCAAAATCATATAACCATTTTTATCTTACTGGAGCGTATAATGTTGCATTTTCTATGCGTGTTTTACGTGACAAAAATTGAATATTTTTCACTTGTCAAATCACTGACGTACATTTTTCTATAAGTGGAAAAAATGNAAATGCTATAATAAACTCGTGAAATTTGTGTATCACTCGTGCTATCGCACTCGTGATTCAAATCTTTCACTCATTTATAATTTTGCATTTCTCACACTTATAATATAATCTACTATTCTTCGAGGGATAAACATGCAAAAAACAAAGCCATCGATTTTATAGATTTCCATCATTCTCCCACGTCAAGAATTAAAAATGACCATAAAATCAGCCGGGGAAAAAAGCAATTTTGACATGTACCAAACACTAATGCCTTTTCAATAAACCACCGAAAGTAAGTCCTTAAGAATATGCAAATAACAAACGCTTTCGCTTTTCCTTGAAATTTCCCGCGCCCAAAATGCAAAGTGTTTCTGAATAATAAATGGCCCTCAATCTATCGTCCTCGTTCACGAAGCTGCAAGGACTCTAAGAAAAAAAAAACGCTGATGCTGCCTAATAAGAAAAAAAAACTAAAGGAGACCTCATCACGAACAACGTCGCACCAATGAAGAAATGAAGAAGAAAATTGCTGTAATGAAGGATTCTTCTTGGTTGCAAATGTGAGCGGATACGAAACCGACGCGAATAATCTGAAACCTGATACGATAGGATCACTCTTCCTTTCGGTGTAATAATAAATGGTGGAAAATTGCTAAGAGTTTATGATAATTTTTATGGAAATTTTATGGTTGGTTGACGTTAAGTTTGGCGTTTAATATCCATGCGAGATGAGGCATGGTTCTTGAGGTCCTGGTGAGTTTCGGATGGATTGTGTGGTAATGTTTATAGTTCACACTGAGTTCAAGAGTGCTTTTCACTTAATGATCGGATGGTCGGAATAACATCCCATTCATGTGCAATGTCGCATTAGTTTAATGACGATTTCGATTTAATGTGAATGGTCCTGTTTTGTGTCTACATTTCGCACATTTGTTAATGTCACTCGAGCAATTAGTCCAAGTAGTATCGTGCACTATTTAGCAAATTGTTGTTCATTTGAGAAGTTATGAGATGAAAAATTATGCTGTTTTGTTTATTAATTTCATATTAATTCCATGGTTCATTAGGACCCATAAAAACTGTAGAGACTTATCATCAAAATTTTGTGATTACTTCTACAACAATAAAGTTGACGACATAAATTTTATACTAAATTAGAGACAAATCCCTTCATGAAAATATAGAGTGCAAATTAATTATTAATTGTATACTGTAATTTACTTGCTGTTCAATTTTCGAATTTACGAACAGTGATTACTGTCACTCTTTTATGAATATTTCAAAAATGAGATATCCAATTTAAAATCTGAGAGTATCATTTTATAGGTAACAAAATTATCTTTTAAATGGTATATAGTTGTGGATAATTATATCAACAATGTATAATCTATATTACATTGAAATAGTCAATATATTTCGTAACTTCCTAAAATTTTTAACTTCAATTTTCAGTGTATATTTTAAAACAGGATGTTTAAAATAAAAATTTAATTCATGATTAATAAATATAAATAAGTATAATTTTAATTGATATATAGTTTAAGTCAGTTGCATTTATGAAAATTACAAAATATTAAATTCAAACTTCAGTAAAATTAGAAGCTGAAATTCAAAGATCTCCGGAAAAATATCCTCTTCAAAACGTGAACCAGTAAAAATCCGAAGAACTCTTGAAGATCTAAACTTCTTGTATTTCTGCTGACACCTACAACTTGTCACAAAGCCCTTGGCATTCATCGTTGTCCTTCGTGAAAGAGTGCCATCATCCACTTTTTGAGATGCTTAATAGGGAACTAAATCCAACGAGTTGGAAACTTTTTTGTGTACTTTTAAACACTTAAGATCGCCCCTATACTTATTAGTTAAGTTGGCACAGAAGGAACAGACTGTTCAGTTAATTTCGGCCGTCTAGCAATATTAAAACTTTCATGGAAAGTTTAATGGAACCGAAGCCTGAAGACCGAAGACACTCTACTAAATACACTCTGAATAATGTATATCTACATTATACATTTTCCCACATTAATATTTAACAAAAAAGGTTAAGGAACTTACTAAAATCACCTCACATTTCAAATCAATACTATTGATACAATTTCATATTAACTGAACTTGAAAATTTCCAAACCAAATTTATTTTGAAAAGTACAACTTCATTTTTGAAGATCTATGTTCACTATAAAATTACTTTATTAGATTACATGTATAGTAAAAAGGAAGCAATTTTTAGGCAAACTCTCCCTGGAAACTGGAAAGCAGTGAACGGAACAACCACTTAAAACTCTAATCTCATAAATAAGTAGACTAACTCCACGTTAACTGGATCATGAGTGTTCGAGCCGTATGTAGCATCGAATGTGAATGTGTGCACCACAGGAAAGAAGGCAACAACAATAGTATTGCCTTGTAATCCCTTGATGGCCATAATGTACGAATAATTTATCATTGCATACAAGCGCACTCATCGTGTACGTGCGGAAAATGCGTGGAAATGTGTGCAAAAACGGCACTCGAGAACTATTCATGCAGAGCTGACTTGTATCGGGTTCATTACTTAAACATAATGGACCTACCATAACTTAAGTAAACAGCTTGTACCTAAGAGGAAAACATTTTTTATGTAACGTTTTCGTTTCAGAAAAAACGAGGTAATTCCGTTTTATAACCCAAATTCGTGTAAACTCAACAAACAAATTTTAAACAACAAAAAAATTAAAATTTCTTCATGAAATATTATCTAATTTAGTAAAACGTTGTTACATTTATTGTTTTAATCATACAATAGTAAAATTATAAATTTCATTATGTATGAGAAAACATTAGTTTTATTGATAGTTTTTATTATTATTCTAGCACAAGGTAAATGTAATTTCCTGCTTGTTTTATTACAGGTATAAAATTTCATAATTTCATGTAATAATCATTTTGAAAAATAACAATTTTAGTATATTATTGCATTTACTATTCCAACTCATTTTGCTCGCCTCATTAATTAAAACAATTTTCCATTTTACGAGCAATATCAACGAGATATTAGCTATAATTCTAGCAATAATGCTTGAACGTTTGAATACTTCAATTTACTCATGAGAAAATTCCATCGGGGAATTTATTTATTAAAACTTTTCATAGCCGATTGAATTTAATAACACAAATATTTTTATTGCCAGAAATATTTTCAGCATGATTTAACCTTAGAAAGATTGAGATAGGTTTTTGTCAATAACAGATAATCGATAATCGATGCACACGGGGAATTTCAATAATAATATTATTACATAACGCTAATCTAAACAATTCATCAATGTCAATGATGTGATCATGTTAATTCCACATTATTATTTTAGTTCAGTGTTTTGTTTACGCATTTTGTGAATTCAAAAAAGATTTATGCATTTTTCCCCATATTATATTTTAACTTCATAAATTAATAAAATAAATTTCAAAATCGAAATTTCCTTTGATACTACATTTATTTAAATTTAATTTTGACCTCAAGGAAATCAAATTACAACTATCAAAATCTTATTAACTTGGCTTTAGAAGAATTTCCTTGAGTTTGGTTTATTTGATACAAGAAATCCGCATCAATAAAATCCAAACAATGGAAACGATAACCATTAAACGGAAATACCTTACCATCCATTGCAAGGACTAATGCAGGACATATTGTCACTCATGAGGACGCAAGTACCTTGAAACAGTCATAAACTGGTCAGCAAGGATACTAAAGGATTCTCTTAAGCTAACTTTGATGGGGAAACTTGAAGAGTTGAATCAAATTCCTGAACTATTCTTCATTTTTTACGAGCACTTCTTTCATTAACTTTTGATTAACACTTTATGGCATCTTCCACCATCCTCAACCCATCAACGAAGCACAAATATAGAATTTTATTTCAATAAGAAAATCCACGTACGATAAAAAGTGATTTAAAATATCCTTTGGTGCCAACTCCTTTTTTGGGTTGTGCCCAAAGCACGTACGAATGTCTGGCTCGCTTTTGCATGGTCGTTGCAGTTTGGACGCATTTAAGTTTGGCCCGGGCTTGTTCTGACATATTCCTAAATGATATATGAAGAGTGGAGTTTTTCGCATAACGACAATATTCCTTCGGACGGTTTGTCGTCCGAAGCCAGCCCGAAAGCTTTCTATTTTTTCGTTTTATTTGCCGTGTTTCATCCGCAACAATCGTAAATGCTCGATGGCCTCGAGGAATGGTAACCTGCAAATCGCAGGTCCCTCAACGAACACAACAAACAATAAAGTTGTTTTACGCCCAAAACAGACGCAATAAGCGATAAAAATCTAATTTCCCGCCATTCGCCATTCAACGTCTGATGAACGACGATAACGAATTTTGCTTTATTTGCTTTATTGCCTGATGAAAAGGAGTTTTCATTGCTTATGTGAGTTGTTTTCCATTCTTCTTCAATTATGACATTTTCTACTTCAAAATTCATTTTCAAAATATAACAATAATTCAACGTTTTTGTTGCACTTTCAAATCAACAGATTTACCATATTGAAAATCAAAACAAGTTTCACTTCTTCAGTCAACTCATTATAATATTTCTGAAATAGTATATAATGAAAAATCTATGTAAACATTCTGACACGTAAATTATTTATCTTTCCAAGTTATTAATTTGCTATTTTAAAATCAAGCGTCATAGAGTGATTTTTGGCTGATTTTTGTTAATAGTTTATGCTGATCAAAGGAAATTTTAGTTCTTTGTTTAATCTATAAAATTGTTCCATTATGATTTGAATTATATACCATTAAAATAATTTAAATTCACTTTTTGTTTGAAAAAAATATCAACTCTTTTCTAATTTTCTTTTTGAAGTTATAAATTCATTTATAATAAACTTTTATAATTGATAATTAAATATACTTGAAAATGACAGATAAGATAAGATAGGAAAAATTTGTATTGCTATTTAAGTTTTTTTATAAAAAAATAAGTACTAAACTAAATGTTCATGATATTTTTTGTACTTGAAATCAGTTTATTTATTAAATTTTCAATTCAATTTTTTATAACAAAATAAATTCAGAACATAAATCCTCAGCAAAAAATCAGATAATATTTAATCAGATTTCACTATCAGCTCAGTGGGTTAGTCCTTCTTTGCATACTGAAGAATAAAAACCCACAAAAGAAAAAACTAATCGGCTGGATGTGGAACCATACGAGGTTCTTGATTAAATTTTGATTGATCGTCTATTAGAACCAAGGGTTCGCATGGCTTTTAGTCTGAATAAAGTGTCGAAAGTTGCCATTAGGGACCGAGTATTTGAGGTAACGTGGTTTTTGAACTTTCCTACTAAGCTCAACGTTCGTCCTGACTGCATCCTATCCCAATCCTGGCCTATTCCATTCCAGATAGAATATCGGGACGAAATAAATTAAGCTCGGACTTTTTCTTCTTCTCTTTAGGCTCGGTTTTTACGGTTAAAACTACATGCGAATCGTTGAGTGGATAGCCAAGATGAGGTTCAGAAACTTTTACGAGCTGCCACTAATAAAAACTTTACTAGTTTTAAACGAAACTAAATGCACCAAGCAAGACAAATTGAGTATTAATTTCTTCAAGTAATTTCCAAGTAAGTAAATATTTGCAGAAGAAGAGACATGTGGGACACACCCACGCAATCGCAATTTATATCCTTGGGGTTTGTTTTCCGGGAGCGCATCCTGAAAGGATGTTTTCCACTCACACGAAGGAATTGATAACAAACGTATCGCATTCGTGCCGATAAAAGGCTCAGATCACTCTAGGTTTTTGTTTGCGAGCGCGTTTCGGTAATTTATTTCCTTTATTCAAGGATTTATCTGCGGATTGCTTCGCGTAACATCAAATATCTTGCCATATTTCTTTTTTCGGTTGGTTTTTGGCTTGTGTACATACCGTTTCACTTCTTCTGTTTTCAATCCTCATCTTCTTGCAGCCTTTTGACTCCTGGATTTCTGGAACAATAAATAGAAAGTTAAAGGATAAATATACAAAATTTTCGAACTGGAAATTTAATAAATTTGATATTACTAATATCTGGGGAATTGTAAATATGAATTTCATCGTTTTTGGTGAACTCAATAAAGTCGATTGATTCTTGAGACGGGTTCTGCTTGTCAGGAACAAATACTTCACCATCGACAACGAAGGAAGGACGATGAAGCAATCGCGAGGCATATAATAATCAAAATTTATGACTGAAATGTTAAACAACAAGATCGTGAAGAGTCGGCAAGCCATAAATTTGGTTATTAATAAATCAAATTAATCAATCACGTTGATTAATCTTCTACAATATTACACATTAAGGATATGAAAGGATAATGTATTCAACAACGAAATGAAATTGAAATTATCCTTCCATTGATTGAGTTGAGAAATGTGGAAATTATTTTTAAAGAATTTTGTTGAAGAAAAAATGAAGGCTAATTTGAATGTAAAATAATTAATTATCCTGGCTATGAATCAACCTGAATTAAATATCAGATGAAAGAGAATTTAATTGGCTATTTAGAAAAACAAATAAATCGACTAAGAAAATGTTGAATTACAAAGAAATTCATGAAAATTTACAAATATCCTTTTTCTTGTTCACCTTTGGAATTCTAATTAAACTGATTTTTTAACCTTCCTCCATCAAGTCACGTCACGAACAGTTCCGCTTCCGGTGTTATTCCTAATGTGGAGGAATAACACCGGAAGCGGAGAGTTGAAGAGAATGCTGTAGGAAAATTCAAATATTATCCTTTATTAAAGCCATTCCAAGATAAGCTCGCCCACGTCTCACGTTCGCAAAACTGCAATCGTAGTTCGCAACTCTTCGCCGCAGCAATTCACCTCCTCCCACGCGACTTCATCCCTGCCATCCAGAAATTCCCGAATCGGCGAGCTGCGTATTTATTTGCGGTGCATTCCCGCGAGTGCCCGCAAACAAGCTGTTTAGTACTCCTTGATCCTGCAGCACGACGATTCAACTTGTCTGAGAGATGCACCTCGATCGAATCGTTATCCTCGATTATGATTATGATGGTTCTTGCAGGAATTGGCGGTTAGTTCGCCCAGCGAGCGGAATTGGCGTGGGATCTTCATCGCGCTGTTGGTGATCGTTGCTGTTCTGGGCCTGATCGTCTTCAGCATCGTCCTGGTATCACCGCCGGAAGAAGGACCGCGCGTCAAGGGGCGCAAACCGAGTCTGGAAGAAATATTCCTCAAGCTGCCGCCTCCAGCGCGCTTCAACGGCACGTGGATCTCAGGTAAATCACGCCTTTTCTCACACTTTAATTTTATCCTTCGTGCAGTTGCTCAGTCGTGGAGAGAGAGATGCGGGGGCGGCCGGAAGTTGTGCCTGAACAGCAGTTACACGTTTGTAATTTAGATTTATGACCCGTCTGCTGCCCCCCGGCTAAACATTAGTCATGTTTTCAAAATTTAGAGAACTTGATGTGACTTTCAGTGGCAGATTTAGAAATCGTGAAAATCGAGATGCAATTTAATGTCGAACTCCCAAGTGTCAGAAACTTTTAAACTTTGTTTAAATGGTCCATTTATAGTTTTTTTTTAAGTTTTGATAATTTTCAAAATTTTCAGCAAATCATTGATTTTATATTTGCATTACATATTAATGCATAGCTGAACAAAAATTTGTTTGAATTTTTCAATCGGTTCAGTAGTTTTGAATTTTTTTTTTGCGAAATTATTTTTTTGCAATATCCTTTTTAGCGAAATTTTAAATTAATTAAATGTATGCAAAACAATATCTTTCGGATCCATTAGTAATGATATTTTTGTTTATGTGCTGATCAAAGACAATTATCTAAATTTTTTTTTGTAATTGGCCAAAGCATAAAGTTTCTTTGATAATTAAAAGTTTCTTTTCATGATTTAAAATTTGAAATTACCAAATCATTTTCAATGCATTTTCTTCAATATCAAATACAATCACGAAAAAACAAGAAACCCAAAAAATAACTAAAACGAAAAGTGAAGAACCCAATTTTGTTGAATTATCCTTCATATTTCCTTCATTGCTTTCGCTACAGATCCAATTATTTCTTTAATCCTTTCCCGCATCCGCCGACCGAAACGTATTGTCTTTCTGAGATTAACAGAAGACTTGTCTTCATCATTGTGTCCTATTAGCTTGACAAACAAAAGAAGCCATCCTCTTGCGTTATCAGCCCAACTAATTGGATTATGACTCTTATTATCAGCTTATTTGTGGATGTAATTGGGTTAGAACAAAAAACGCAAGGATTTTTCTTGTGTTTACTCTTCAATGCTGCATGCTGCTTGAATTTTCCGATGTCGAACGATATACCGTGCATAAACCCTTATAATATTGATCAAAGCGCTGATGGAAATTGATGGCGAATGCAGCTTGCCGCCCCCGCGCGCGCCATTTGTCGCTTCTTATTACGGTTTAGTTTTGCTACGTGCCGAGAAATGCAGACGACGATGCCCGTCGACACTTTGATCCCACCCAACTATAAATTAAGCACCCGTATTGCTGTAGTTTAATCGAGGAACGAAGCAGCTCAAACTTTTTCCATGCGTCTTTTCGCAAACTTTTTGCCATTGTAGACTCCTTTTTCTCCACGATGTATACATATTGATTGAGAAAGGTATGAACGCACGTGTTTGCACGTCCACGAATAAAGTAAGTAAATTTCACTGGAAATTTTTACGTTGCACGTAAAAAAAGACTGGCAAAAAATTTGAGCAAAAAAGGAAACTGTAAAAATTGCAACCTCAGTTTCAAACCGAACGCTCTTGAGTTGTTGCGGACTTATAAGTTTTATTCGAGTTGAATTTTATCGAGGGGAGAATTCCTCGTATTCCCGAACGTTCCCGTTTGATAGCTTTTCATTTCGAAGTTGTGTCAATAGCCCCCAATGCGATTCCTCTTTTATAATTTTTATTTGCTCAATTTCTAATCAAATTATCCACGGTATTTCTTTTTTGTCCTTTTTGGAGGCTTTTATTCCTGGTTAGGAAAATGGGTCGTGCAGTTCAATTACAGAAATGTAATTATTATTTGCTTAGTTTTTGCATAAGGTCATTATTTATTAATTGCTTAATTTCGTTTCAGAGCGGAATTTTAGGTAAATTACGAAAAGTTTATTTTGTATATTTGCGTTAATTTAATTATTCAATTTGAACAAAATTTATACTTTCAGAAAGTATATTTTAATAATACACTTGATAAACAATTTATTTATCTATACAAATGGTTTTAAAAATTGCAAAATTTTAAAAACCATACCAAACATTTTCATTTCTCATCTCAAATTTCGAAATAAAATATTTAAAATATTGGTTTCAAACTAACTAATACATCATTTTGAAGATAATTTAATCATCGATTCTGATCGAATTTGGCTTAATCAAAAAATGTTTTCCCAAAATACAAAAATATAAAAATTTACGATGATGATTGAAATCATTTTTTTAGTTATGACATATGATCTTCTGATTTATTGAAATTCAAAACAATAGAAAATAATAAAATAAAACAATTGGGAAATTTTACAAAAGGACATTTTAGCAATAAATAGGCCGTTGTTTTTTTGTGGGCTTCGCGGATCATTAATCGAGTTCGACCTGCAAATAAATTTGCATTTGGCATATTGATGAATGATTCGGTTTGCAAACTGGGGGACGGTTCGAACATTGCATTTCATTAAAACTAACAATGCACTTGATGGGAAGCCATTGAAATGCAATTCAATAAGACTTACACGCCGATTACGACGAATTGTTCTATATTCTGGATTTGCAGAATAAAAGCGTCAGCAAAATCGTACCTTGTGCGCTCACGGAAATTCCAGGAGATGTTCGTAATCCATTAGGATGTTGATGGACACTCCGGAAACCAAACAAACACACGAAAACAATTATGAAACGCAGTAAACACGTAAACAACATTTTCGCGATCCGCACGAACGACCCGCACTTCAAGTACTAACACGTTCAATTTCTGATTGTTATTGTTGCGTGCAAAATTGCCGAGAGATTTTTGCAAAAAAATTGTTAAGGAATTGCACATGCTGGAGACATCTGTCGATGAATATAAATAAAAAGTTGAATGTTCAAGATTCCTGCAAAATTTTGTTCTACTTGGAATGAAATTTTAAATATGCAAATTTTGCTAAAAGTTCAAAACGATAACGTTTCATTTTATTAAAAATTTTAGGTAATTTCGATTTCTACTTTGCTTCGAAACTTGTCAAACGTTAATGATTTTTGTAATTTAACTCAAACAAACAAATTTCACAGCCACCTAAAAATTTTTGCCAAAAGTTTCAATGCGAAAATATTTCATTTTGCAAATTTTAAAAATAAAACTTCTAGGATATTTAGGGTTCAAAATTTGACAAGTTAGTGACCTTTGTAGATGAAATTTTAAAGGTATGAAAAAGAGTTGAATGTTCAGTTGTCGCCAAAAGTTTGAACCAGGAATATTTCACCTCGTAAATCTTGGGAACAAAGCATCTCGGACGTTTCGGGGTTGGTGTCATCCGAACCGGTGAAAGAGCATGCACCATGCAAGTAAACATCCAAGAAAAAATGAAGTAAAACCAGGAAGCGACGACGACGACGACGACGAAGTTGTTGAATTGGGATCGCATCCAAGTGGGACCCGGGACACATACCCATGCACTAATTCAGTGAACCATGCTGGAAACCACTGGAAGCTTCCAGGCAGGACGAAGATGTATGGACCA
Source organism: Aleochara sp. GC000083 (assembly GCA_030264555.1). NCBI lineage: Eukaryota > Metazoa > Arthropoda > Insecta > Coleoptera > Staphylinidae > Aleochara > Aleochara sp. GC000083. The sequence continues at coordinate 11,361 of JARJDZ010006745.1, forward strand.
CTCGCACGAGGAGCCACATGCGAAAACGATAAGTAATCGATGCAGTTACTATGACTACACCTCGCGATGTCTCTGGGAATCGTCGGGATGGCAGGACGCGCTCGATTTCGCCCAAATGCACGCTGCTAGATGTGGCGAATGATATGGCGAATCTACAAGAAAAGCACATTGCTAAGTCCAGACCATAAGTGAACCGAAATAGATCCCAATCCCCCCTTCAAATGCCGATCGTATAATGCGGATTTAATGCTTATCCTTGCTCCGCATGGAAATTTGATCCAGAATTCCAATCCAGAAGGTCATGAACCATCGATAATAAAATCCATTTTTTGTTGTATTGTTTGTGTTTTTGGGGTGCAAACAAACAATCGAGATCGGTTTGTTCAACTCGTCTGCAGAAGAATGAATAATGCATCGGATAAAAGTAATCAATACAACGAATTAATTCATCGCGTTGAGAAAGTTTATTGTTTTGAATGATTAATTACATGCTGGACAATGGCACATGGTATAAAAGTCCTTCAATAAATTGAATTTCGTCTGCAGGAGGAATTAGCAATGATCTAATTTAAATTTTCGTTGTTTGCAATTTTGTAACGTGTCTGCAAATTTAATTCGGTGAATGATTAATTAGCCGAATGTAAGCGCTGAGGTTTCTTCGGCGTCGAGACAGTTGGTAAATACTTTGGTGTTTACGCAAATACGTGAGAATATTAGCTCTAGTTGTTTGTTCTGAAGAGTTTGACAAATTACCTAAAGAGGTTTTCGTGAATCTTGGAAAGTTTTCCCACCTGAGTCCAAAGATATTTGGGTTATACAATGTTCTATTCTTTCATTTATTGAAATTACCAGGTTTCTAGATTTTGAGGAGCTCTTTCCAAAAAAAAATATTTCTATGATATCCTTGTAACTATGGTGACATCAAAAACATTTAGTTAAAAGAAAATTTGTTTCTTTATTCAGATATCTCTGGATCTAATCTAATGATTTGATTTTTCTGAAAATTTTTGGAAAGAAGCTGAAATTGGGCATTGGCATGGATTTTTTACTTTTAGATATCTTTCAGAGAAAACCTAAAAACGATTTTTTTCTTTTAGTATAATCATAAAAACAAATCCTAACAAAAGTAGAATTCAAGAAAATAGTTCTCTTAACGTGACATTATCAGGGTTACGATCTCAAGAAGAAAGTTCATATCGTCTCATTTCTTTTATTATTATTGCGTCCATGTTTTTGTCACATCATATATAAATTTATTCTTCCATTCTCCAGTTTCTCGACGCTGCATCCAACTCTTTTAATAGTCGTTACGTTACCATCATCCAACTCGTTTCGTTCCAACTCCAAATTACAACAAACTGATAATGACTTATCCTACCTTCATAAAATTGCAAATTGCAAAATTCCGTAATTTACTAAAGAGCTGCCCTAAATTCCATTCCATTCAATTCGCCAATTGCTAAATTACTTGCGAATTAGTTAATTAACTCAGATGCATAACTTCCAATTACGTCTGTTGAACAATGAGTGTATTTCTTTGAACGTGAATGGTTCATTGTTTCTTGGCGTTGACCGACGCCCGCTTCTAATCAGCAGCCCGAACACTTTTGCAATTTCCATGCGGCAGACATTTTAATTTCCTGCACTCTCATCACGCTTTGTTCATATCAGCACACGCACACAAATTGCCAACACAAAACAGCAAATGCCTTCGAATTCGGCGCGCACACTTTGTGTTTTTTCCAATGTGTAAATTGGTTCTTTTCAGCCGATCATTAGAGCTCTCTTCGCGCCGGCAGAATGTCAGACGATGGCTGAAGATAACGTGTTCGCCGACACAAAAGAGAATTTTCCATCAAATTTCCACCGTCAGTTCGATCCTAAAGGCGCACAAGAGAGAGAAAGTGTGTGTGTAATTTGCAAGCACGAACGCATCGAGTTTTCCACGTCAGAAATCAAGAATTTCGATCCTTGAAAACTCCATGCCGGCCATTATCCTGCATGATTGACGCAAAACACCTACGCATTCTGCGGTAAACATTGAAAATCAACGGAGTCATTGTTGCCGACATATTGTTCGAACGTCCTTTTATCCTTGCGAAGAGGGCATCTAATTGAATGGCGTTCAGGGAAATCATTTCTCATTTAAAGTAGTTTCACTTTATTCCCTGCCTTTTGGATTCCTCCAATGGGGAGTAATCCTTGGCACTAGTTGAATTTGTTATCGAAGATTGGAGTTGCGAAATGACGTGGAACTAAATTGCAAGGACCACGATGCTCTTTTCGGGAACGTTGCTTTCGGGCGAGGCAAAAAATTAATAAGAGGACAAAAGAAGAACGCCCTCGGAGAAATCGTCCCAAATCTCCGCGAGCCGTGAATCCCTCGCACGAAATCCGGGAATTCTTCTTGGCAACGCTCATCTATTGTTTTTTATCCTGGTTTGTTTGTTGCAGACATCGAGTTTGTCTACCAGGATCGTTATGGTGGTATTACGCTCTACAATGCCGAAAATCAAACGACGGAAGTGCTCGTTACGAACGTTACATTTGTAAGTCATTAATAATACCTTTTATGGCGACGCCAAATTTCCTTTCTTCCGGCACGCTTACGCAATATTCTTAACTATACAGGATGAAGAAAACAAAATTTTGATGTAACTTTATCAGGATTTCATTCTCAAAATTTCAAGTAAAAATTTCTACTAATATCTGTTTTTTAAACAGCTTTTATGGTCAAATTTTTTGTCTGATTCTAATTGTCTAGAAATATCCAAAAATTTCAAGAAAATGAAATTTCAAATTTTTACTACTAAGGTCTCTGTAGAAATACCGACAACAAATCGTCGAATTTAGTTTGGGCTTACCCTTATCCAGTAAAAGCGACAGGATATAAGTTAGCAGCTCTGAATCAAGAACCAACTGCATACAAGACGCCGCCAAAGATGGCGAACTTCCCAACACAACCCGAAGGCTCTTTCCCCAAATCTCCCAAAGATTCAACCAAACCGGCCCGAATGAAATTCCAATTTAAGTTACAAATTACATCTGAAGGCACGCCCATACCAAAACAACTTGTAGGCTGGAAGAAATGCGATTCCAATTCCCGAAGTCTTATCGCACTTTCTTGGCATGATTGCACCTGAATTCGCACTGATCTCCCGGATATTTGCGTTCGCAGAGACAATATAACGCCGTCGATTTCAAAATATCGAAGGACCTCAAGTACGTGCTCTTCATCACCGACGTAATCAAACTCTACGAGCACAGCAAAGTCGCCCGTTATTACATCTACGACCGAGTCACAAGGTAAGTTATAAACTATCGACTTACTCCCCGATATCCCGATCCCCAAGTCCCGCCATTATAATCCTTCGAATGGCAATTTGCACCCGTACATTTGGCGGTTTTTTGCACGTTTATGTTCGGTTCTTATCGCAGTTTTCGCAAGCCACTCTCGCCCAACGAGACGGACGAGAATGCGCCCCATCTGCAGTATGCGACATGGTCCCCAAATGGGTCGGCCATCGCGTTCGTCCACGAGAATGACGTCTACTACAAGCCGTACATGCAGAAGGACCTCGTCTGCAGGATCACCAACAACGGAAATGCGAACGGGGTCTACAGTGGAGTCCCGGACTGGTTGTATGAAAGCGAGCTGCTGAAGACCGATCACACGCTGTGGTTCTCCTCGGACGGCATGAATCTTCTCTATCTGAGTTTCAACGATTCGCTCGTCGAGGATTATCGCTATCCGTGGTACGACAGCAAGGATCCACACGCGAAGTATCCCCAGATTCGATCTGTTAAGTATCCGAAGGTAAGTGCAATTGTTGGGAGCAAATGTAGGTCCCAAAATTTTCAATGTTTTCTGGGATACAACAAAAGGTTAAATTTTCGAAAGTTACTTCAAAGCGGGATTCGGAAATAAACGAGCATCAAACATGGAGTGACAAAAATTAAAAAAATGTCGCTTTTTTTTCGCTTCTTTAACTACGTATTACTTTTAAACCATTGGACCAATAGAACAAAAGTTGGAACAAAATTGTAGGTCTTGATGAGTACTTTCCAAAAATCTATGGGTTCATGCCTTTTTGGCTATAGGGAGAGCAGAAATCGCGTTCGAAGAAAGAATTGGAAAAAAAAGTTTGTAGCGATAAAAGCGATATGAAATTCTTAAAATCGCTCGAGTTTTCAAAATTTTTCACATCTCTGGAACTAAGAGACCGATTTGGATGATTCAAACGGCATTTATAGTATTTTGACGAAAAAATAACATTGGTCATGGTCCTAAATCTATTCGGGACTCAGAAATACCCGAACCTAAAAAATAGGGTCCTAAAAATGCAAAATTTTCGCTTTTTTTCGCGTCTTTAACTGCGTATAACTTTTGAACCGTTGGACCAAATA
>JARJDZ010006747.1:0-15387 GCA_030264555.1 Aleochara sp. GC000083
GTCTTAGTACATTTTTGCACTATTTCAAAAATTGTTTAGGATTGTTTGGAATTGTTGCTAGATTAATTAAGGGATTAATTATGAATGAAACGCAACAAAAATCAGTCAATTATTACTTATATTTCTCGAGTTATTCAACTTTGAAGATTGTTGCGATTTTCGCGAATTTTTCAAAGACTATAGTCTTAGTTTATTTTTTGCACTTTTTCAAAAATTGTTCATGATGGTTAGGAATTGTTGTTTAAATAATTAAGGGATTAATTCTGAATGAAACGCAACAAAAATCAGTCAATTATTAGTTATATTTCTCGAGTTATTCAACTTTGAAGATTGTTGCGATTTTCACGAATTTTTCAAAGACTATAATAGTGGTACATTTTTGCACATTTTCAAAAAAGTTTCACGATTTTCAGAAAATGTTGCTAGAATCATTTAGCACCTAATTCTGAATGAAACGCAAAAAAAATCAGTTAAAAAGTCCCATTACTTTTCGAGTTATTCAACTTTAAAGAATGCTCCTGCAGCAGTCTTTTAGGGTTCTGTTTTAGCGAGAGCAGTCCCTTAAGGTATTGGTAACAATTTATTTCTATAAATACAACATGTTATAATGTATGTCACAATCTAGTGAAGGCTTCTATGATACTTGCAGTTTCTATAACAATTATAAAATTAATTCTTGCACATTGAATATACAATTTATGTAGTACCTTAAGAATGTGCAAAGTGCCGCCTTATGCGCAACATTTGGTGGCTGCTTCTCAATGTACCATATGATAAGACTACAAAAATACTTGAAATATGTCCTGGAATTCTTCCAACCTGTGATAAATACTGCAACAATACTCCCGATAATTCTAAAAATAACAATAATGAAATATTTATTTATATAACCTGGGAATGCCATCTAAAATTGGGGCAACAGGCAAAGCATAAGATAGTAGATGTAGATGACTAGGCACAGTGGCATGATAGGTAACATGCTGGCACACCAACCAGTCAAAGAGGGTGCAAGGAAGCGTCTTATTCGATTAGAACCCTTCTGTGGTCTTCCAAAGGTACAGTAGAAAAAGCACGCTTTTAGACACATAATTTGTTGGTTGCTTCATACTATGATGAAGACTCATGAACAAGACCTGCAGATTCTGTAATAATTAAAATAATAAGTTATTTGTTCACATAATGAATATGTAGGAATGAATTAATTATTCAATACATTATGCACCTGCAGCCATTACACACATCACAAGGTAACCCATGCAGAATGCTTGACATTCCTTGAAAGTTCCTCCAACATATGATGAAAACCCCATCATGTTTGCAGATTCTGCAACAATAAAAATAATGAATTATTTGTCCATACATACATTGAATATACATATAAGATTGAATTATTTACACAATACCTTAAGCCATAGCAGTTGCACATATCACATGGAAACCAATGCAGAATCTCCTATGTTGATGGAAGTTCCTCCAATAAGGAATGAAGTTATTTGAGCATATATTTTGAATATGTAAGAATAAATTGTTTACATAATACCTTAAGCATCTGCAGAGGTTGCACACTTCATTTGATTGCCACTTTAATGTGTCCAATGCTGCTCAAATTCTTTCAACATATGCTAAAGATTCCAACAAACCCTGTAAACACTGTAACAATAAAACAAATTAAATATTAGTTAGCATACTGATAATACATTAATTATTTGTTTATATAATACCTTTAACACTTGCTTGTGTTACACATTTAATTTGATTACCACTTTGATGTGTTCAATGTTGCTTGAAGTCTTTCAGCATGCGCTGAAGGCTCCAACATACTTGTAAACACTGTAACAATATAACAAATGAAATATTAGTTAATATATTGACCATACATTAATATAATACCACCTATTATTTACTTAAGCGCCTATGCAATACCTACACATCAGTTGCCTGTTTCAATGGAAGATTTTCAGCAACACTCTTTGACATGCTTTTTTCTGAGGTGAGCAGAGCAACTAAAAGGTAAAATACAAATGTTCTATTAATTGTGATCGCCATCCAGGGGCATGTAAATGGGGATGTCTGAAAACATTCGGATTAAAGAAAAGAGGATACTTGCATTATTCAAACTTAATAAGTTATTTACTATTTTATTAATTACTAATCGCTGACATTTCCGTGTTAACGTGTTCAACGTCATTTGTCTTTGGTGGTGGATTATCGGTAATTATATTAACCACACCTTCATACCCTTTATGCAATGTATACTTGACGTCAAGTACCGTTCTTGTAGCAAGAACTTGTTGTACCTTTTCTTGTTTAAACGCAAAATTGATCGCGTCATTCTTAGGTAACTGTTCCAGCTCTCTCCTGGGAAACTTTAATATTGCATTTTCCACTCCATTAACTTGGCATACAAGATCCAAATTATATTCCCAATCGATTTGTGGCCATTTTTGTTGCAGCACGTTGGAGTCCCAAACGATTTCTTCACTTGCACATATTCTATTGGGCGCAGATACGAAACCAGACCATAGTTCCGATGCAAAATGCGGAGCTAACGGGGCCAACATAATAATCTGACATGCAAGAGCTCTCTCGAATTGCGGACTTCTCGCAAACACGAATGCCGGTGCTCGGCGCAGACTATTAGTCAATCCTTGAAGCTTTGAAACTGCAACACTAATTTGCTGCGAATCGCAATAATTGAATGTCGCTCCCTTCACGTAATAGTTACGCGAATCAAACATGTAATCGTCCTGCGTTTGGAACTCATCAGCGGCAGTTATTTCTGGCATTTCCTGGCGATTTTTAATAAATTCTCGAATCGTCAGCCACAATCGACGTTGCCAATTAAGAATACCGGGAAATGCTGCGATTTAATTGCGTAGTCAAATGGTGCTTCATCAAATCTAGATAAGTATGCAAACTTACTATTTGTATTCCAATTTCTGTGTGACGTTGGAGCAACATCTGCGAGAATTAACAAACGCGTTGTATCTATACCATATTCATTGAACATGTTGGCAGGATCAGTTCCATTGTATTTGCTTTTGCTCATTTTTTCCCATTGCATTACAACTGGTGCACCTGTCTCTTTACATTCAGCCTTGTTCTTTTTCATATCTACAAGAAAGTATATTTATTAACCAATTAATTATTTCATATCTACAAGAAAGTATATTTATTAACCAATTAATTATAATTAAAATTGAGCTATACTTTTGAGAAATTCAATTGTGAAGATATATAGTGGAAATTCAATTTGCACTTTAATAGATTTAAACAAATAATAAAAACAAAATACCTACTTATAACATTTACTTTCTCAGCTGGTAAATATTTTCCGCTTCCCTTGATACGATAACTGCGTCCCATGACCATTCCCTGCACAAGCAAACGTTTGAATGGCTCGCGTTCAGGAAGCATTCCCAGAGAATGCAGAAAATGACTGATGAATCGTGCATAGTAAAGATGTAAAACAGCTGCAAATAATAAATTACAAAAAATTCCATATCTTTCGGTATTATTAATCCAGTAAACTCACCGTGTTCTTTTCCACCAATATACAGGTCAACTGGAGTCATACTTTCAGCTCTTTTCACATCAAATATTCCGTCATTGTAATCCCGATTCAAATATCGTAGAAAATACCAAGAGCTATCAACAAATGTGTCCATTGTATCTGTCTCTCGTTCTGCTGGTTGACCACATTTGGGACAATTTACCTTCTTCCACGTATCATTAGCTGCTAATGCCGATCCTGAACGCGAAACGTTTTTGCATTCTGGTAATACAACTGGCAATTGTTTCGAAGGTACAGGTACAGCCCCACAATGTTCGCAATTTATTATTGGTATTGGCGTTCCCCAATATCTCTGCCGTGAAATGAGCCAATCACGAAGTTTTGAACTGGTCCAATATCCTCCAGAATTTTTCTCAATTAGTAACTCAATAATTTGCTTCCTTTTTTCTTGTATTTCATTCTCAGGAATTGTCATATTTGATGTAGATATATTAAATTTTGAGCTAAATTCATAATCTGCCTCTCTGGCACAAGGAATTCCGATATAAGTATCAGAACCTTCAGGATATTCCAAATTGTCACACACAAATATACCTATAGATTTCCCATTAATAGGATTAATTGCTTGTATATCCAAATGTCTTATGTTTTCTTCCAAAGTATTTCCACTTTCTTTGGCCAATAGATGATTAGACCTGATTGCAATGAAAGATGCATTTTCTAAAAATTCAGGTACATCAGTCCATGAATTCAATATTGCATGTTCTAATTTGTTATTTTTTTGCAGCTTGAAATCAACTCCAATTCCATTGCAATCTCCAATCCAGTGCTTTTGCAATTTAATGATATCACGCCAATCCTGAAGAATGGAATCATCCAAGCCATCTTGCAGAGCTTTGGCAAACTTTGTAGTTTTTATAAACCACTGCTTCAATAACTTTTTTCCTACTTTAGCGCCAGAACGCCAAGAACAACCATTTTCATCAACTTGTTCATCTGCCAAAACTGTGTGATCAATAGGATCCCAATTAACCCATGCTTCTTTCTGGTATGCAAGGCCAGCCCTGAACAACAAAAGAAATAACTCTTGGGTCCACTTATAATATCTTGGATCACAAGTTGCAAGTTCTCGATTCCATTCAAAACTACAGCCTAGTTGCTTTAGTTGCTCTCGCATATGGGTAATATTCTTTTGTGTCCACTCACTTGGAGATACATTTCGATCAATAGCAGCATTCTCAGCTGGTAGCCCAAAAGCATCCCAACCAATTGGATGTATAACCTACAACAAACTAGTTTTATTGTAATTCATTGACTAGTTAAATTACTTACATTTTTGCCATTCATTCTTTGGTACCTTGCAATTGAATCACTAATTGTGTACACTCGCACATGCCCCATATGCAAATGCCCTGATGGATATGGAAACATGGAAAGCACATAATATTTTTCCTTGTCTTCATTTTCATTATAGCTGGTTAAATTGTTTGCAGAAATCTTAGTAGACCAATGCTGTTCGATTTTGTGTTTTATTTCTGGTGTAAGATCAGAAGCCTGAAATTTATAGTATGAATATATATTTGTTTATAACACATTTTGAAAGAATTACCCATAAGTTAGCACCTGAGATATTTCTACAACAACTGTTTATTAACACTTTATATTTGTGGTAATTACACAGTACCCTTAAACACTTTTTATTACTTAACAAAACCATTATTTCCACAATTCACTATGTATTTTAAGAAACTGATGTAGTTAAAACATTAATTCCAGTCACAGACACTTTTTAATGGTAAATAAAGGAATTAATATTTATTTTAGCTTTTAAAGTTGTCAATATATTTTAAGGTTATACATGCTGAACTCATTTTCAAAGTTGAATACGAAGTTAGGCAACTTATTATTCACCTAAAATTTTGTTTTTAAAAAATTGCATTTAAAACTTAAAATAGCGTTTTAAGGATTGCCAGTTATAATTTAACAAGAGCCCTAATTATAAATATGTTCAAATTTAGCACAAGGAAAGACACTTACATTAGAAATTTGACAAATGTAAATTATGCAACTAAATTTACCCAAAAATTACAGTTACTGATAAACAATTTAAGAAACAATTTCAGTAGTGTGCTTGTTCTTCCAATAAGTAGTCTCCTTTTACAAATAAATTTTAAGGAACGTGATGGACAAGATGGTACATAATATTTGATATAATGCATAAATAATTGCTGTTTGGTCGTATTTCTTTGTTTAAATTTTGTCTAAAGGCAAAACAACTAACAACGATATTTTTGTTCGAAAATGTGTTTTAGCCAAAGCAAAAATATGCGCACGTGGAGAGTAGGGTTAAGCAGTATAGGAAAAAAATTCAAATGGAGCAAAGGGAACGTGCAAAAGAAAGAATAGCCGAAGAAATCAATAGGATTACAACAAACGAAAGCAGCGATGAAGACATCTCAATGAAAAACGCATTATTATTCGAGGACATTATTAAGCGTTCCGTAAATTTAAGCGGGCTCAGTACAATGAATGTGGAGCGAGTGAATCTAGTGGGTGATTCTGTTTATGATTTTGAAGAATCTTCAGTATGCACTGCTGATTTAATGGAACGTTCATCCCTCAACGTAAACGAGACTTCATTTCCCACAACACCAGCTGGCAAGGTGGAGGGAAAACGTAAAAACTCTATCTTGAAGATGTTCAAACGCACCCCAAAAGAACGGGTGCGCTCCTTATCCTATGATAACTCACTTGAAGAGCGCCTCTGGATCCAATCGGCCCAGAAGAGAGCTGCTGAAAAGGGCCATTGTTCGATTTTGAAAGTTTTCCAGCGCACATCGAAAAAGGTCTTGCGATCATTGTCCTGTAGTGGTAGCGAGGACTCATTGGATGAACGCATGTATATGCAATCCTTGCGGAAAGATTGCTGCATTCTGACTCCTCAGCGAGCATGTAATTTTGAGAAAGGTATCCTGCGTGGGAATGTATCCACGCCGGATGGAAAATCTGCAAATCAAATTAATGCAGGCAAACCATTTGGATCAGTCCAGAAAAAAGTTTCGTGGTATGTACGAAAGTAATTTTATAATAGGCATCTATTAAATCTATGAAATCTTTCGATCTCTAGGTCCCAGATACATAAACCTGTTGATAAGTTGCCCAAGGTATTGAATATTAAGTCTGTAAGTATTGTATTAGGCATCAATTAATACTCATTAATAGTAATTAACAATGAATACTAACTATTTTAGAAAATTAGTACGACACTAATTCACAACAATATTAAATTCAGTAAAAAATATTGCATATTAAATTCAAAAAAAAAATATTTTTAAGTGTTTTTATATTTACTCATAAATAATTAGTGTGATTATTGCATGTTTTTAGAAGCCAACTGAAGCTCAGAAGGAGGAAATGATTAACAATTTACTCGACGTATGCGACTGGATAAATAGTTTATAACTTAAATATCAGTTTTAAAATTCTTTGGTTTTACCTAGTGATGTTTGTATTTACATGTGATTTTATGGAAAGAATGAGATGACATTCAAAAATTTCTATTTACATAATAAATTTTACACAATTTTACGTTTGTGATGTTTTTGAACAGAAATTTTCGACTGAGGAAATCGAGGAAGTTTTTTCGTAAAGATCGTATATAAATTAACTTGGAAAATAAGTTGCTAGTTGGATTTTTTACAGTTGATGCAGGTGTAATTAGTTTTAACAAATTGATCTGCTAATGACAACAAATTTGAGTTTCCAGATCAACATTTTTTTTATTTAAGGGATATGAGATGGAATTCACGAAGAAATACAATTTTGAATTTTGAATTTTCTAATAGTAATTCAGAAAGTATAAAATGCAATTCATATTAGTTAATTGTAATTAAGTGTACAAATGTAATTCAGGTTTGTTATATGTAATTTAATTTTCAACAATTGTAATTTAGATTTGGAAAATATAATTGAGAAAACAAATGTTACATATTAGAAATGATTAAATGTATTTCAGATTAGTGAAACGAAATTGAGAATACATCAAATGAAATTCGGAAGAGTTCAGATACAAATCAAATTAGTGCCACTTTTTCTTAAATAATAATTCATTTTTTAATAGATAAATTATACCTTCATAACATTCGATATTCAATGGAATCTAAATTACATGTAATGCTTCCTGAATTGCAAATGATAAATTCTGATTTACATGAATTGAAATTACATTTATAGAATTCTGAATTAAAAGTGTAATTTCCTGAATTACAATTCACAGATTAGAAATACAATTGATACTTCCTCAAATTCAAAAGTCCGAATTACATATCTTCATTTTTTTATTTTGTGTCTTGTACAATTTTCCGATAGTAATTCAGAAAGTATAAAATGCAATCGAGATTTCCAAATTGTAATTATTGATTGGATTTGTTATATGTAATTCGATCTGTAATAATTGAAATTCTGATTTGGTAAATATAATTGAAAAAACAAAAGTTCAATTTCAGTGATAGTTAAATATATTTGAGATTAGTCAAACGTAATTGAGAATACATCAAATGAAATTCAGAAGACTTCAAATTGCCACATTTGCCACATTTTGTTAAATAATAATTCGTTGATAGGTAAATTATATACATAACATCAGAATATTGACATTATTAATGCAGCAGTAATTAACACTCAGTTTATAAATATTATTTAAAACAACATCCATGGAATCTGAATTACATGCTTTCTGAATTTCAAATGAAAATTTCTGAATTACGTTTCATGAATCGGAATTACATTTATAGCATTCAGAATTAAAAGTAATATTTTCAGATTTAATATAATTAAAGTTATTCATTATAAGATAAAAGTAATTTGAAATTTAAATGAAATAGCACTTATCTTATATTTGGTGTTCTTATATTTTTCTTCTCCAAATCGGATAGCAATTGAGAGATTTGAAATTCATTTGATACTTTCTTAATTTCATTTGGAAATCTAAATATCATTTCTTCTTTTCTGAACATTAATAAATGCTTTCTGAATTGTAATTGGAAAAGGTGAAGTATGTTATACCCAGGATAATTGTATCCAACATTTCTTAATTAACACATATTTAATTAAAAAATACATATCACATGTTATAGTCATAACCACAATTCAAGTAATGAAAAGACAATTGATAAACGTTTTAATAAATACTTATGAATAAAAACTGATTTAGTTCTTCAGCAAGGCATCAATGCACCACTTTCAGTCATTTCAACACCATATCTTCGCCTGGAACCAAATTGAGGCGGTGCACATGTAAATAAACGTTTCCACACATCGCTGTAATGATACGAAAATGTGCAAAATATGGCTATACCCTGCATACAATTGACAACGTCCAAAGAATACCAAAATGTATGCGGACTTTCATACACATAAGCAAGCATCTCTAGTATCCAACAGACACTATTGATACCAATTAGATAAGCAGCAAGAAAGAACCTGAAAAATAACGAAAAATATTAGCAAAATTCTTTGCAAAATATTTGCGGTATTCACTTACATATTGGTATATTTCTGTTTGTTCATCGGCCACATTGTCAAATGCTCCCGATTTGCCTTCCGGATGTCGAACCATGTGCAGACATGAATCATTACACATGAGGTAATTATGAAGATTAGAGGGATATAATAAAAGTATGCTTTCCGGTCGGCTGCAATCGAAACAAATTCTGTATTTTTATGTAAAATCATCAAATGGTACTTACATCTAAGCCAACAATTGGTGTCACGTATAATTCCTCCAGGATCAGGAAGTATGAATTCATTAGTGACCACCGAAAGGAAAGTTGCACCAAATGGTAATGCACATATGAACACATAATATATGGGTCGTTTCGGTGATTCCAAACTACTATTATGTTCGTATGAATTTGTCGTTCGAACATGATCACCTTCTCCAATCTTATTCAACGCGATTTGACTTTCGAAATTTCGATCACCTTGAATTATTCGCCTGAAATCATTTTAATAACTATTTTTGTAATTACTTTTAGCTGTTGAATACTTACTTCACACGATAGGAACTTTCGTTAATGATGGCGTACAACGCCGTGAATGAAGAGAGCAATAGAAATTGATAGAGGTAGCTCATGTATTTGCATAAGTCTTCATCAACGCCAATCGTTTTGGCGACAGCCAGTGTAATAAAATGCAGTGCAAATAGCAGAGAGTAAATTATTGTCAATACTTTCATGGTTTTCAGTTTGATTCTCTTCGTCAGCAGTGCTATCGACAGCACGGTGACCCACAACATGAGGAAAAATGCGGATATGTACATTACTGAAAATAGAATGTTGTAATTATGAGAGGAATATTATTTTGTAATTGCTTACAAATTACGTATAGCCTATTTCGAAAATCTATGTTCTGAAGAGGATCGGGTGTCGAACAAATGAAGATGACTTCAGTAAATTTTTCTGTGTCTTCTTCATCTTCCATAAAGTCTATGCACGCGAAATTGTCCTGTCCGAATACAAGTCGTCCATTCAGAAGCATATAACTTTCATCGTCCTGGTCTAAATAGTACCTGAAACCAAGTGAAAATATAATTGTTGAAAAATGCTGGATGGTGATTGTAAAAGTAGTTTTTGAAGGATTGAGTTATCCTAATTTTGCCGAATGTGAGACAGTTTAAATTTCAAGTTAAGATTATAATGGATTATCCTCCAGGATTCAAAATATAATTTTAAAGTAATTTGTTGAGAAACCATCAAAATTTTAAATTGCAATTATAATTCTAATCCAATTTTTATCTCGTCTAATTTGAGAATCTCTTCTTGAATTTTGATATATTTATAGATTTAGTTTCATAATATTTACTCCGAAAAGCAGAAGAATAAAACATCAAAAATATATGGGCCAAAATTTAGCTTCTTAATAAAACACCTTATATTTTATTATACCTTTCTAAAGATGAAGAAATTCCGGATTGATTTTATGTATCATGGATGGATAAAATACGAAGTATTTTTTTGGATAAACAATCAAAATTCAACAAGTTGTGATTCTAAATCTATTGTTATCTATTGTTCCTACTTATAAATCTAGTTTTATAATATTTACTCGGAAAGAAATAATCGATTAAAGATATGCGAACAAATATATATTCATTAATAGGACACACTATATTTCATGTATCATGAATGGTGATAGTAAGTAGTCATTGAAAGTTTAAATTATCCTAACTCTGTGAAATGTGAAATAGTTTGAATATGGAGTTAAGATTTTTAGTGGACTAGCTTCCAGTATTTAAAATACAAAGTAATTTTTTGATAAACAATCAAAATCCAAAATGTTGTTGCATTAAGTAAACATGAAAATTTGTAATTATTGACACCCTAATGCAATTGTTATTTTTCAGAATTTCTTCATAATTATCGACGATCTTACTTATAGATCCAGTTTCATAATAAATAATGGTAATGTAACACACTATATTTTATTAGACCAGTCGAAAGTTATTGAATTTCTGGATTGATTTCTTCGTGATTTCATTTATCATATCTGATATCAACTTGTATAGCAAAGATATTAGCAAGTGAATTATCAAAAAACAAATATTAGCAAGATTTATTTTTATAATATTCTTAGAATACAATTGAATAAACTGGCATAAGACCTCAATATTAAACGACTTATTCCAATATTAATATTTGTAAATGATTTAATTTCAGTTTCTTTGCAACAATTACTTGTGTTTTAACTATTTATCAAATCGCTAGTGTCATGAAAATTATACTAATGAACAAACGCCCTTAATAAAATTATTAAGTAATCTAACAAATTAAATTATTTCTGCTAAGGATTCTTTTTATCCTTATATTTAAATAAAAATAAGTAATAGCAAAATAATCACTGCATTTTTGGATTTTTCATAAATTAGTAAAAAAATTCACTAGTAGATTAAACTTGAATAATCTTAAAAAGGAAATCGTCTTCAAAACTTAAATAAATTCTTTCTAACATTTACGTTTCTACGAAAAGCTTAATTTGATATTTCAATTTATTTTCCATTGTCTCCAAAATACCATAAAAATGAAGGATATAAGTCTGCATATTTTTGTATCAGTTGATATTTGATTAATAATAGTTTTGCTAAATTTCTAAAAAATATCAAACGTAATAAATGAAATCAATCCAGAAATATATCCAATTCTGCATGACGTAAAAATATGGGGTATTCCATTATAAAAAAATATGAGTTTGGGGCATATCTTTGCCTCGTATTATTTTCTCAGAATAAATATTAGTAAATTAGATATAAATATTCACCCGGAACAGAAGAGATAACGGGGATGAACACGATAGAATGATGGTAAATGATAGATAGATGAGAGATAACATTATTTGATATCATTTATAACTTACATATCACAAATGGGTTCATACTGGAACGGTTCATAAGAGATATTAACGAGTGGGACACTATAAAAATCCCCTCCTCGAACAAAATAAATCGGCAACCTTTCGGCGGTTTTAGCTTCCATCGGGATACAACCATCGAAATCACGATACATCCCATCGGGACAACACTTTGGATATCTGAACACATATTTGTCATCCTGTAATTACACGAAAATCATGTTAAATCCAGTACAAACATCAACGCATAAACAGTATTAGATAACAATGTTGTTTAGTTAACAATGTTTTATTTGGATGTGTCTAGGTTCAAACGTGAATCAAAACATACCTTGATTAGAGGATTATCGATGGTATCAACAAGATCAATTGTGCCATTTGTCGCCAGCGACACTGAAGCTTTAACATCCCCGTCGGTATCGACGATTACCAAAGAATCAAAATGCGTGATTCTCTTATCAACTTGTGGGGAACGTAGGTAAATATTTTCCCAATCGTAATCACGACTCAGCTCCGCTTTTGTCGGTGTGAATGAGGCATCGATGTAGAACAAGTCCACCAGATGCTGGTCGCTCGTTTGAAGCTTGAACCATTTGCTTGTTTTGCGAATGTTATGGATATCGTTGTGCGGATATTTAAACCGCGAGATGAATATCGTGTGCTGGTCCAACAAGAAGATTGGACCGGATTTGATGCGGTTATGATGGAAGGTTGCATTCAGCTGGATGTTCGATGTTGTGGCAAACACCTAAAGTCGTAAAGAAGTTGTATGTCAGAAATTGTTTATATTTGGCTTATGTTGGGTTTATATTCAACGTGCGCAATGTCAAAACAAGCTTACGACTCATTTAAATTATTTTAGGGGCGGACGAATCATTCTCCCGTTGGAATTTTCCAGAAATGTAAATGTAACAAATCATGATTCAAATTTTCAAGAATTCGATTGTTTTAGAAGGGTTATTATTCATTTTCCGTGAAATGAATTTAGCAAGAAATTGCGAGAAGTTATTTGGAAGCTATAATTTGGTGAGGTATAGAATTACAGTAAATCTTAAAAAATTGAATACCAGCCAATATTTCTAAAATTAAATGTTAGTTTACACATAAGTTAATAATGTTGATGGACCAATAAACTATTTAAAAATGGATACCCGCTAGTTAAATCGTTAAATAATAGATGTTGACGTTGAATGTTTATTTCAGAGATTCTCATTTATTATCTTGACTTGTTTAGTTAATGTTTGGTATTTAATGATTATTAACTGCTTCAAGTGAATTTTTCTTTTAATTAGTTAATAGATAGTATTGACATACAATAAAATATCATTGTTCTCCAGCATTTAAAATCTCATTGGTTATAATTTAATTTTTATTTTTCACAATTTTATAATTAAAAATTCCTGTAGTTCTTCAATTGGTAATTTAATCCAATAAAAAATCAAATCAGATAATTTATCGAATAAGTCCAGAATTTATATTATCAAAATTAAATGATAATATAATAGCGTCGTCGTTTTTGTTGTATTATTGCATTTCTATAAAATGAAAGAAGCCTAAATAAATCCTAAATTTGTATTAACTGAAAGTCAGATATTGTTATTATTACTGAATTATTGATTCCAAAAATGAATAAATTATGAAATTTAAAAATTGGTAAATTGAAGAATTAACTAAAGCTTTCCTAAAATAACAGTTACCATTACCGTACAAAAAGTATAAAAAAGAAAGTTTTTTTCAGATGAAATTACAATTCCATCATATTTATATGTAAGTAAAAAATATGCAATCAAGAAATCAAAGCACGATTCAACTGTAATTTTCAAATGACATCTCATAAAAATGTTTCCTATGTTAGAAAATTATGCTATTATAGCATAATTTACTTATGTATTATTTTGAAATCTTGTTCTCTTTCCTTTAAAGAATAATAGTGTAGTAGTTGATATAGCAAATTATGCAAATTATATCACGTTCTGAAAAAAGAAAATTTTTTGTAGAATTTTGGATAAAATATACAAAATACAACACGTTTTGCACTCAAAAATTCTGCACGCAAAGCAAATTCTTTCGGTCCTTTTGATCATAAACAAATGATGTCAATACTTATTACGATTTTTGTGATTGTAATTCAAAGAGAGTCTTTTATTCCAAATAAAAATTCGAATAAAAAGTTTAAGCATTCAGATTTTAAAGTCATAAACTAAGCATAATATTGCATTTGAATGTTAAATTAAGTTTTACTATCTAATAAAACTTTGCATAGAATCCTATGGAAAATATTTATATTTTCATTAATAATAGTACGACTACATATCGTTTAATATAACCAAATAACAACAAAAACGTTATATTTGGTAAATACAATAAGCTTAGTATTAATTTATTCAATAACATAGTAATTTGTTATTATATTGTTCCTTTAAATATCGAATTTATGTGTAGGTCTGATTAGACATTAAATTGCTGGGTTATATATTTTTGTATCAATCTATTATGTGCATAAATTTAAAACTGAATATAATAACTAATTCTAAAGAAGCAACTTTTAGTATTTAACTATTTAAGCAAGTATTTAATAACTACGGGTCCTTTTCAATTTTAACGAGAATGCCAGATAACAAGAAGAATTCGCTTTTTATTTTTCAGTTAAAATTCAGAGAGACTAAAACTCATCAAAATATTTCTTGAATGTTAGAAGTCAATTTTTATTGACATTGATAATGAAATTCTTCATGTAATCAAAAAAATTTAATAAATATATCTCTCTTTATCTCAAAGATCAATTTATTCGATTTATTTAACACAATTTCTGAAATTTGTAAACTGCATTTTATGAATCGCAATTGCATCTATAACATTCTGAATTAAAAGTAACAATTTCTGGATTTCAACTCACAGATCTGGATTTAATTTAATATCTACTTTCTCAATTTCATTTAACAAATTTGAATTACATTTTAGTAGTTTTATAATATTTACACAGAAAACACAAAATATGTAGACCAGACATATGTATGTTTTTTGTAGTGAAATTTTCTAGGAAATTTTCTAAGAATATTTTGCAAATCAATTCTTTTGATATTGGTATCAATTAATATTTTATCACATATGACACATGAAATCAATACAAAATTCATTGTAATGGACCAAAATTGTAGAATGTTCCATTTAAAAAAGTATGTTTAGTTCATATTCCTTTTTGCTACTTTCTTTTGTTATCCTACTAATAAATCAAGAGGAATTAACTGACAACATTAATTTTCATTAAGTAAATAAATTTCTATTGGAGTTTGTGAAGTCAAATAATTGTAAAACAAAGTTTAAAAACTGTCAATG
This sequence comes from Aleochara sp. GC000083, assembly GCA_030264555.1. Lineage (NCBI taxonomy): Eukaryota > Metazoa > Arthropoda > Insecta > Coleoptera > Staphylinidae > Aleochara > Aleochara sp. GC000083. The sequence continues at coordinate 15,254 of JARJDZ010006747.1, forward strand.
GTTTTCAAAGTTAAATTTTCTTTCAGTTGCATATAAAGTGTATTTTGTAAATATTTAAATTGGATGTAGACAGTTAATTAAAGATTTAAAACTTGATGAATTAAGAGCTCAAGACAACTTAATGAACAATTGTA
>JARJDZ010006748.1:0-21920 GCA_030264555.1 Aleochara sp. GC000083
TGAATGAGATAGTGAAACATATTTTCGTTAGTTTCATTAATGTGGTTTATTTTTAGGAGTGTGATTTAAACAATGCCAAATGCAAATATGAATATTTACACTCACTTCCGTCGTATTTTCGTGTTGAATCTGTTATCTCATCTCGGAAATTTGCTCAAGTTTAACAAACCAGCTAATTGAACCTGGATCGTGCTGTGTCCCCTTTCACTGATTGGAGATGTCCGATATGTTTGTCCATTCATTAGCGTAATTGGCTAATTTCGAGCGAACGTGTTTAATGCTCCGTTAGCGTTTGATCCAGTTAGTAATTAGCGTGTTACTCGAAGGGTCAACAATTATGGAAATGCCTAAGGTTAGCAATGAATTTCAGGGCTTTCTAAAAATAAAAATAGAAATATTTAATTAAAGTATTTGAAATAGTTTTTTCTATTTTCTTTTTATTTATTATTTAAAATAACTCTCATGAAGTATTTTTTTGTTTGAAATACTTTTTTTTAAAGATATTTATATTCTGTATATGATTTGACCACCAAAAAGTATTTTAATTTTTCATTTCAAATAGATTTTTCAAGAAAAAGTATTCTTATTTAATACCATGTGATAGAGTATTTAAGTATTCCCTTATCAAATTCAGAAATTGTTTACTGGATGATTAATGCAATAACATTTTCATTTTATTTCTGGAATTTTTGTTTGGTCTTATTCTTAGTCATATTATCACCAAACGTGATAGTTTTGTAACTGGATTCGTTTTTGTGTGTGTGTTCTTTCGTATAAATTTTCGATTTCCTGGAATTTGACATTATTTTCGGATATTTTCGACATGTTCTACTTTGAAATTTCAACTTCGAGTCGAAAAAAATGTATTTCATATTTTTTTTTAAATAATTCTTTGGTATTGGTATTCTTTTCAAGCATCCTCATCAAGTTTTTAATTTTTTGGTGATTATAGTTAATAAAATGCAAAGTATTGATCAACTGATTCATTTGATAAGAAATATGAAAATTAAACTCTTTGATAATTTCAAATATCTAAAAGTTTGGGAAGCTGTAAGAAATAAAACACAGATATAATTAATTGTAGGTCATTTATTAATTGTAATCCATTTGCGGAAATCAATCAACTGCTTGTCTACGTATTTAATGCGAAGACAATAAATAGATCAGATGAATTCGCCACAGAAAGTAAAACAAATCAGCGCTGTGAGTTTTGTTGCTGTTTTGTCTGTTTTTGTGTGTTTTGCTCATATTTATTTCATCTTTTTCATCTCATTTAAATATTTGTATATTCACAGTAATAAAAATTACCTACAGTCGCATGTATCAAACGCACAACTTGAATTCTTTTTTTAAATACTCATATGCACTCATTTGCTTAGTTTTGGTTTTGGTTTGCTTGCTGCATCAATGAGACAAAAGCCATGGTTTAATTCCTTCAACTTCTTTCTTTTTTGTCACATCTTAACGTTTATGCCACGGGTACCGCCGCATCCATGGAATAGATATATAGAATATAGATATATATAATTAATTACATCAACAAAGAGTATTCTTTATAAATATATCATCATTATATTATATCTTAATAATACTTCATTTCTCATTTATTCCAACGTTAAGTCAAACAAATCTTGTTTGTTTGTTTGTTTGTTTTGTCATTTGTTTTGTCTTTGTTTATAAAAGTCAATTATTATTTCATATCTTCAATTCTCGCATTGTTTAACTGAGCAATGGAAATTAATTCCTTTTTTGATTTTGGCATTCAAACAACTGAATCCAATAAATTTAGTAAGAAAATGGCACAGAATCAACAATAAAAGAATTGAAGAAAAACGGAAAAAATAGTAACAATATCGTTAGGTGAATAACATGTTTCAACTAATTGTAAGTAGTTATCTTTTGAACAAATTTCATTACTTATTTTAAGTACTATGTACCCTATTTTGCTAAGTACTAATCACTTATCTTCAAATTTCCTATATTATAATGTTTTAAGTCATTTCCTTTGAGAAGATAGACCGTAAAAATATCTTTTATTTGACATGTTTGGCAACACATTTTATACGTTTTTGAGTTCAAAAAAATGGATTGCGTCAGAAATTGAATGTCGTCTGACCTGACTAGATTTCTGTCTTTTTCTATGTTTTAACTTAAAGTCGTCAGGTGATGACACATGCGATTTAGTTTGGTCAGTTAATTATTACAAATTTCGCCCCCGGAAATCTCTTCATCTTTGAATTAACGAATAATCAATGAATTACATAATAGTTTTGTTTATATATTGTATAATAATACCTTTGGTAATGGAATCTCATATTTGGCAACAATGACTACTAACCACTTGAGTATGCTTAAGAGTTAGTGCGCGTTTGCTTCTTCGTCCTTCGGGCGCGTTCACCACGTCATGAGTGTATGTCCTTTATACAATTTACATTTAAAAATATATGTATACGTAGTTTCCTAGTAAATGTCCATAAAAATCTATCATTGTATATGCATATTTCATCTATACTTCATTTAATATCTCATCTACACTTCATTTACTATCTCGTCATTTCATGTCGCTACGAAAACCGAGGAAGGTATCTACAGAAAAAGGAAAGAGAGAGAGAGAAAGAGAGTGAAAGTCACATTGAGGACGTTAGGTCCACCTTTGTTTTTTCTTCGGTTTTTGGTTTTGTCTGCTGTAGTAGCATTTCATCGCTGAAGAAATACGTACAACAAGTAGTTCTGCCTCCAATCCAATCCTCCTTGAATGCATTGCGTGTAGATACGAGTTTATAGTCGTTCACTAAGCAATAAGTATCATAGTAATTCCTTGGGAAATTCCTTGTGACTCGGCGATGGCGCCATTGGTCATCAGACGTTCATCGCGTAGAAGAGCGGTTTGGACGCCGTCGTCGTCGACGTCGGCGGTTGTCCGCCATTAGCACCTTGTGGATTCTGCGGTGACGTGGGTGAAGTGACCCCGTCCTGGGAGGAAACACTCGCCGCTCCTTCAGGAACACCGCGCTCAATGAATTTGGGCTTCGTTGGTGAGTTGGGCATCGAGCAACCGTTGGGTAACAGTTGGCTATGTTGGCTGTGTTGGCTGTCGGAGTCCGTTAAGGAGATGCTGTCGGCTGGATGAGGGCGGACATAGCGATTTGTTGGTTTGTAGAGTCCATCCGTCCAGACGATGCCATTCGGCGGGCGGTATCTTGGATAGTAGGTGCACGTCTGCGGGGTTTGGGTCGAACGAGCCGTCGAGTACGCTGGACTCTCCGACCTGGAGGAGGTGATGGTGTACGGAGGTGGTCGCGGTTTGGCGTATAGCTCGGCGTAGGTGGCGTCGATGTACCGCTTGTTGATCTGGTTCTGGTTGTTGACGCGTGCGTAGGTGGAGGTGTCGTAGTATCCACCGACGGTGGTGGTTCCACCGGATGCGGTCACGATGCCTCCTCCGGAGGTGGTGATGCCCTGAAAGCCTTCGATATGGTTGTAGGGGATGTACATCATCTGGTGGAAGCCTTTGGTGACTTCTTGCGGGGGTGGTGATTGCGGTCGGCCATTACGGTTGCGCGGTAAGGATTGGTAGTAGTCGGTGCAGCCGCCTCCGATGCGCATTATGGGCGAAGAAGTGTAGGCGTTCATGTTCGATCGGTAGACGGTTTGTGGGCAGCGCTGTTGTTGTTGTTGATGTTGATGTTGGAGTTGCACTTGGTTCGCGCAATTCTGATAGGTGTTCTCGTCGATGAGCGTTGTAGGCCTGTATTGTTGTGCGTATTGATAATTAGGTCCTTGGTGGTTGATGTTGCGCTTGTTGTCCACGACGCCGCTCAGATTCGTTTCGGAGTAGTACGGCCAGGCGACCGTTGCCGCCGAAGAGTTGCGCACTGAATGCGGGGCATTGTTGGTGCTCGCTGGTGGCGGCGGCGGGTGCATTTGTTGCTGGATCTGTTGGAGGATTTCGTTGGTGGAGCCGAAGCGTGGTTTGATGCCGCGTACACTCGGTCGACGGTTAAATCCATAATCATCGTGTTCGTCCTCTTCGTCGTCTTGTTGATATCTACAACAAAAACAAGTAATGTAACAAAAAAAGTTGAAAGTTAGAGTCGAAGTAAAAAATGCAATTTTTGTTTAGGTAAACACTGATGGTATTTATTCATAAAAGTATATCCTCTAAAATATCTTCTATACGGGAATTTTTAGAATTAATATTTGAAAGTTTTAAAGTAATAGGAAAAGAAAAGTAATAGAGAAGATATCCAAAATAATAAGACATGGAAAAGATAAATCAAAATTGGGACTGTTAAATCAGAAAGATTTTTCATGATTTTTCATATACTTTTCATAAGTGTAAAAAAAGTGTTAAAAATGAATTTAAATTTCAGTAGATTAATAAAAGAAAATGCGATTAAAAATTGAAAATTTTCAAGTGGATCGATCCTAGTGTTTTCAAATAATGAACAAAATATATAAAAAACTAGAGGAGTGATAAAAAAATAATGCTTGTAAATTTCAGAAAGACTTCAATACATTTATTCTGCGATAAAATTCAAAATGTAATTTGGTTTTTAAATTACTTCTTCAAATTTAACTAGGAAAAGCTCAAAATTTTAAGAAAATTTACTGTCATATTAAAATTCTAATTAAGTCAAGGAGATGACAAGAAAATGGAAAGATTTAAACAGACAAAGAAGATCTGCTAAAAAATTTGTTAACAAATTTTTCATGATACGGGTAGTTGAATAAAAACTAGTTATTAGCAATTTTAAATTTGAATTGATTCTCCAACACTTTCAAAAATTTGAAGAAAATATCAAAGTATCAAAGTAATATAACAAAAAGGCAAAAAGAGGTCTGCTAAAAATTTAATAATGAATCTTTTTAAATAAACGTAGGTAGATAATTAAAAAAATGTCATTAGAAATTTGAATTGGTTCTTCAACCCTAATATCAAATTATTAAATTATCAAAAAATTATGGAATTATGAATTATCATTCGGAATTTTATGCCTATATTTAATTTTGCAATCAAATTAAAATCTAGTTGAAAATCCAATTTGATTTTTAAATTATTCATTGTATTCAGATGTCCTACCTTCTAACTATAGATTTTGTCATATTAATGTTCTAATTGCAGTAAACTTATAACTTTTCAAAAATTAGTTTCTGAAAAATTGGTATCAAATTTCTTATTTTAGACTTAGACCAAATCATTGTACTGTTCCAAATAACATTTTTCATGTTAAAGTAATTGGCAAAATTAATTAATTATTATATAGGAGTGTTAGAAGCATCCTTCAGTTTTCAGAAAACCGAATTTGTTCAATTCTCCCATGAGCAATTTACAATATGAATACATCTTGTTATCAATGGTTATCATTTAAAGGTTTGTTATCATTATTACTTTTTATCATAATTCTTGAATTCGAATTCGAAACGATACAAGTGAAACTTTAACTACAATGCAAGAATGAGATTCGAATTTATGATAACGCATTCTCCTGCTTATATTTTTGTCTGATGAATAATTATTCGTTAAGTTATTCATTTTTGCAGAATGTAAAATTTGTAATTAATTAGAAATTGTTGCATTTTTCATTGTAATAAAATCATATGATACGTAATAAAATAAATGTTACCAAAATGTAAATACAAATAGATAAATACATAATTTCATTGTAAAATTTCGAATTTAAAGTTGAAAGTATTCCAGAAATGACAAAAAAATTAAAATTAAAAAATTACAAAATATTTATGTTTTCAAAAATCGTTTATAACAAACAAATGAAATCAATTAGAATTTAATTGATTCTGAAAGTAATTTTTCGTTTACTTCCTTCCGGATATTTTAATTTTAATTAAGTAAATTAACGTTATTTCTTTGTCTATTAATTAAATAAGACCCTAGATGATCTAGATTTGAGATAAAATAATCGACGATAATTTCCCAAAAACTAACAAGCAAAAAACTTGCAAAACGGTCTTTTATTAGATTCAACGATTAATTAAAACATAAAAAAATGAAGTTATTATCCTTCGAATTTTTAGTGTTTTCAATCTAGTTATTAAATTTGAAGATATAATTCAGAACTCAAGAAAGATTTTAAAAATCTAATTGTAGAATAACTGCACTGATTAAATTCTGTATCAAAATTGTCCTTAAATTTTTTGCCCTAACATTCGGCTGATGTTCAAAATCTTGGGGTGATATATAGAAAGAGAATGACTTGATATTAAGAAATGAAACAAGTATTTGGTTATAATCAAAATTTTCTAAAGAAAGATTCTTCACTTACTTTTTCTTGATGCGTTCAATCCTGCTTGCATCCTGCTGGACGAACATAGCCAACTCATCCCCGGACTCGGACGCCGACGGCGTCCCAGCCAAAACATCAGGAGGCGTCCTCTTCGACTCCTCATCCTTCTTCAGACCTTCCTCGATATCCTCCAGACTGTACTCCGTACCCACGGAGCTGGCCATCGACATGCGATCACCACCACCAACCCCGCCACTTGTCTGATAATAGTAATCTTCACCATGGACACCTCCGCCACCACCAACACACGCCGTGAGTGGTCCCAGTGTGGCCAGAAACTGCTTCCGTCCATCACTAGCAACCGTGGTGTTCGAATTCAACTTGGTGAGCGTATTGTGCGCGTCGATGAACTCCTGCGGGCCGCCCAAATCGGGCGCTTGTTGTTTCGTCGCACCACCATCCAACTCCTGGATATCCGGTCGATCCTTCTTCGCGAACAAATCCGTGATGCGTTTGTACGTCGACGAAACGGACGAATTGGAGCTGGAGGACGACGATGGGGAGAAGGTCTTCTCCGGAGGTTGACTAGGAGTCTTCAATAGGGCGACTTCCGGTGAATTCCTTGCCTCTTCACCTGCAGGCGATGCCCTCGCTTGCTCCTGCTCATCGATGACAGCGGGTTCATCCACATCACAAGTCAATTGTTTGATGCGTTCCACCAACGAGTTGTCTGTCTTCGGGGTGGTCTTCTTCGCTCGGGGTTCGTACCGGATGAGCGATCTGCGCAGGGTGTTGCGTTCGATGACGCGCTTAATGGACTCATCGGCTTCAATCTGCGGAAGATGGACTTTCTTGCCTTCTTCAAAGGCTCTCAACGACTCCGAGGTCACCAGGTATTGATGATGAGGTGCGTCTTCTTCACTGGTGACAACACCTCCATTTGTGGGTTTGTCGTGGGGCTTGGTGCACGGGAAGAGTTGTCGTACGGCTGAATTGGGTTTGAGGCTGTTGTTCGAGATGAGGATGTGGCTGCCCAACCGGAAGGTCAACGTCATCTCCGTGGGTTCAGGTGATGCGGATTTCTTCTCGTCCACCTCCGCGGGTTTCCGATCGGTTTCCTCCGGACTGGGTCCATCCGATTCGATGAAGCGTACCGATCGTCGACCACCAACCTCGTCGTCCGATGTGATCACAGGGTCGATTATCTGCAAATTTGATGACCGTCGTTTTGGGTGGAATTGAGTGGTGGGAAATTGAAAGTAATGACTGTACCTGCTGATGTTGAGGTTTGGACTCGCGTTTCTCCACCGGTGGTGAAGTGCGCACCGCGGCGATATCCACACTCTGCTGCTTCCACAGCCGACCACCCTTGAGGATGCCGCTGATGGGCGAGCCACCTGGGGGCACGCTGGGGATGGGGCTGTCGGTCGCATCCTTCGCGTCGTCATCCATTTCGTCGTCGGCGGGTCGTCGATGCTCCGATTGCGAGATTATGGCATCGTTTAGGCATTTCTGCACGCTGGGGATTTCTGCAACGCAATCAAAAGCGGCGTTTCAATCATCGAACGAACTGGTTTTTCTCGCAGGTGGTTGGTGGTTAATTGAGTTTTGCCGACGTGTGTACATTGCGAATTATGCTGTGGGTGTAAATTCTATTCGCGTTGGCCTTGACCTGACGAATGTTCATTAAGATGCTTCATTCAGCTGTTCGTCAGATTATTTTTCGGTGAAGTGTGTTGCCAGAAAATAAATTATCTTACTCGAGCATATAATGCTGCATTTCCTATGCGTGCTTTTAGTGACAAAAATTGAATATTTTTCACTTATCAAATCAGTGAAGTACATTTTTCTACACGTGGAAAAAATTAATACTTTTTTCTACAAGTGGGAGAAATGAATGACATTTCACAAAATAAAGTGCTATTGTTGCTAAGATATCAAGATTTTAAGGTTTGGCAAACATAATCATAATGTGCCAGCTCAAACGAAATTCTGACGATTTAATTGTGACATTTGAAATGTCATATCAACAATTGTGGAAGTAATTTTGGATTTTGTTGCTTCTTGGAACATTGTATCAAATTTTCTCCAGTAAGATAAAATGTCGTATATTACACGTATGCGAAATACTATAAAAAACTCTTGAAATTTGTATATCACTCATTTATAATTTTAAATTTCTCACATTTCTTTTTCGTCATGCCAGATATAAATATGCCAGACATAAATCGCCTTTTAATACTTTATATCCGTCTGTTTGGAAATTCAATTTTCATTTGACAATAATAAAATATCGGGAGATTGAATAATGGATAAGTGAAAAGTTGACTAATTCGACGATCATTTCTTCGAAATTTATTATATTTGAGACGAACGCAAACAAGAATTGGACCAATATCTGCGTGGAAAAGTTGCAAATACCAATGGCAGTCGTTGCTGCGGGCATAAGACTCGCTTTTAATGACCTATCCAACAATTCGAACATCGCCATTAATCACGCGCCTTCGCAAATAAAAGTAGCTCCCGAGTAATTTCTGCGAACAGCGTTAAAGTTGCGACATGCCAACTTTCCACAAAGTTTGCTAGCTGTTCCAACTTTTGTCGAATACGATTTCGAGACAATATAACTATGCAGGATGTTTCAAGAATTGTGTCCACTTCCTTTATCGCTATTTTTTAATTATCTCTTCGTGAATTCTGATACACTTTTAATATTTTTCTAGTTTTATAACATTTGTTCAGAAAAAAAAACAGAAAAAAAAATGAATAATGTAATAGTCTATATTTTATTATACCGCTCAAAAATGGAAAAATCTCTGTGATATTTGCTTGCTATATATCGAAGATAATAACAGGTAAATTATCAAAAAATATCATTACCAAATAAATTTATTTGCATTTTCCATTATGTTCATCAAAAACAATTAAGCAGAGTAACATGAAACCTAGAAATTAAGCTACTTGTAATAACATTTAGGTCAGTGATTCCCAAAGTGGGCGCTACCGCCCCCTGGTGGGCGCTGCAACGATTTAGGGGGGCGGTGATGGCATTATAGAAATTAAAATTTTCTGGTTAGTTGCTATTAAATTAGAAAAATCAGGGGGCGCTGAGTAACATATTTTCTAGAGAGGGGGGCGGTAGGCCAGAAAGTTTGGGAACCACTGATTTAGGTTGCAGGTGATTTAGTATTACTTTTGTTAAATTTTAAACTTTTTGTTATTTTATTATTGCGATGAAAATTATATACATCATAGACTTTTTGCTAGGGGTTATGTTTACGCTGGTATTGTTATTTAAATAATAACCATATTTTTGCAATAAGTTAGTAATAGATTTCATTAGTATGAGCCAATGAGAGCATATAATACTTCAATAATTGAACTTAAAAATATAGCAATTATTCCTAAACTTTATATTTTTACGAGATACTTGATTTTGTAGTATCATTTTGCTTATTTCAGTGGTTTTTGTAAATTATACACGTTATATAGTTTTTGTTAGGGATTATGTTTACACTGATATTGTTATTTGTATAATAACCGCCTTATTGAAATAAGAGCAATACGTTTGTGCAATAGAGTTCAATATCATGAAACAATGAAATCATAAGTATTTAAACTTGAATAACATTAAAATATTGTCTTTAAAAATATTGCAAATGGCTCTTAAAGTTCACATTTATACGAGAAGATTGATTTTGAGATTTCATTATATTTATTTAATGATTTTACTAGCATATCACTAGCAATTTACTAGCATAAAATTCAAAGAAGTTTTTTTGATATTGCTTGATATATTTTGTGATTATATTCTCATGATATCAATAAAAATATTACATATGGTACATGAAAACAATCTTAATGTTTATCACCTTTCGAATGGATTTCGAAAATATAAGATGATCCATTTCAAAAGGGGCTAAATACGGTACCATTTTTTTTTGTTTTTCTAAGTACTTTTCGAATAGTAATTCAAAAAGTATAAGTTGCAGTTCAGATATCTAAATTGTTATTAAATGAGTAGCAAATGTAAATCAGATTGGTTATATGTAATTCAGTTTGCAACAATTGTAATTCAGATTCGGTAAATATAATTGAGAGAGCATAACTTTAATATCAGAAACAGCTAAATGTATTTCAGGTTAATTAAACGTAATTGAGAATACATCAAATGAAATTCAGAAGAGTTCAAATACAAATCATTTTAGTGCCACCCTTTGTTAAATATTAATTCGTTCTTGATAGGTAAATTATTTGTACATAACATCAGAATATTGACATTATTAATGCAGCAGTAATTATCACTCAGTTTATAAATACTAATTAAATCAATTTCAATGAAATCTGAATTATATGTAATGCTTGCTGAATTTCAAACGACAATTTCTGAATTACATTTGATTACGGAAATTACATTTATGGCATTCAGAATTAAAAGTGACGCTTTCAGCATTACAATTCAAGATTTGAAATTCATTTGATACTTTCTTAATTTCATTTTAAAAATTCAATAACATTTTTTCTTTTCTGAAATTTAATCGAATTTTCTGAATTACAACTGTAAACACACTGTATATGTATAGTTGATATATACATGACTATGTTACAAGAGTTATAAACACGAATGTTCGATATTCGAACCCGAACATCAATGAATAGGGAGCAAAATAACAGAAGCGCAAATTCATACATACACTCGTATTGTATACAAATAAACAAAAGGCAGCGAAAACAATGCATTAAATTCGGCTATGTGTGCGTACATGATGTGTATGTATAGCATGCGTGGGTGTTCGATAGAGTTTGATTTGCGATTGACAATGAAGTGAAAACAACAACAGCCGAATTCGTGTCGAATACATCACAACGCGCACAAGCGTATGTTGTTATGTGGGTGAAATTCGTGTGCTTGCTGGGCTTGATCTTTTATGTCTCGTACGTAAATAACTGTAATTTGACGTGCGGCGTGAACGTGTTATTTCGATTTTAACTATGTAGATATACTTGTTCGGAACACGTGCGAAAATACCGCGCGTCGTCTCTTTAAATAACGAGTGAAGTAAGCAATCAATCGGGCTTGTTTGTTCGATTCATAAACATACAATAGATCCCCGTGTGGTAATTACGTTTTTTTGGCTTGTGTACTGGTTCGGGTAATTAACGATTTTCCCCAAATGTTTTGCTTCTCATTTACGAATTAGATTTATAGAGAAATTGAGAATGTAAACATTCTGTAATGATCTAAAAACATCAGGATAAATAATGTTACTTGGTAATTTTAATGGTGGATAAGAAATCTGTTGGAATATTTTGTTAATGTTTTCTACAACGTAATCGAAGACTGTTTTCGTATAATAAACGAATACTTCATTAAATTATGTATTGACTATTCTGGTCCAACACCATTTACCATCTTCTGGTAACAGCTTAATTCCGCCCTCAAGAAATTGCCTTTAACACGTCTTTATCAGCTTCAATTGGCCTTCCAGAAAGTGATGCATCTTCGACAGCGAACCAGTCCTGGCACTGGTGTACTATCAACACACGTTCTCCAATTTCTTTCTGACTTGAACAAAATTTTTACCTTTTCTGTAGTAAAACAGTAAGATATGTCGAAAATGGGTTATCGCTCTCCATATTTAAAAGGGTACCAACCAAAAACTACTGCGTAGAATTAATTTGAATTTTTCACACGTAAACCTTGGTATATGAGCTGTCAAAACATATAAAATTTATAAGATTAAGTATGAAGTAGTGTGCAAAAAATACAATTAAATCATCTTTCAAAAAACGACTTAGAATGGGAAATTAAATTGTTTTCTGAGATAATTTATATTAAATTATGATTAAATTATTGTCACTTAATCAATAATGATTCCTGTCTATTTGGAAAGAAATTTAGTGATCATCAATCAATCATAAATTTTAATTACAATTATTGGTATATCTAGTTGAAAATTCAAATTTTATGCCTGATATTATTCTGTTAGGTTGGTAATTTTAAATTTAAAACGTGCAGTTAATCAATTCTCGCATAATTCATCTGAAAGATGTGAAATAAGTTGACATGATAAATTTTGAAAATATAGACAAATGAATTCGAATATTGCAAAAAAATGAATTATTTTTAAAAGATAATATCAGAATTTCTTGTTTGAGAAGTATAAACTTTTTTGACAAATTTAAAGGCTTTTTAATAATGTGTAGACGAGTTCATTTCCAATCTCCGATTTTAGAAAAAATAATTTTGAGTTAAAAACAATTTTGATAATGATTATCGCTATCCTGTTATATTAAGATCTTCTTCGAGAATATTCTCAAAGTTTGACTCCCTCACCTCACAATATTTTCATTTTTTTTTGGATTAACATATAGCTACTTTAGACGTAAACTAAAAAATCAATCCCTTAATTAATTTATTGCAGCTTTCTTAATGCTTCATTTGCAATGTATCCATAGCATCATTCCTTTCATTTATCCTTTCATGTTGATTTCCTTTTACCTCAGGCAATTTATGCTTTCAAATCATCTGCTTCGAGGCATTCCATTTTTCCTTTCCTTTTCTTTTTTTAACATGTAATTTCATTATTCGACATCCTATTGTTTCAATTTTTTCGTGAAACTTGTTATTTTATTTCACCCCCTTTTCTTTCATTTCTCTTTCCACAAATTCAACACTAAAAGATAATATAAAATTCATTTCATAGATTACTTATAATTCAACAAATGTTCGCAGGAGAAAATTGAGTATACACCTAATGATATCATAAATGATAAATAAAACGATTAGATTCGCGAACAAAGGAGGAGAGGGTATTAGTAAATTAGATTATTGCGAAATTTATGCCCCTTTATGCCGGAAACGACGATAATCGTTCGTGTGGCATGGGCGCGTTATATTGCAATGTGGTGAACGTGAAAAATGTAGCGAACAGGAAACGAAAACCTCCGAGGCTCGCAATTTTTGCCGTGCTTTATACGCTTCTATGGCTTCTTCCTTCCATGTTATCTCTGACTAGTGAGGCACCATGTTTGCTGTTTCTTTGTTCGTTTTTCTTGTTCGCTTAAAAATCAATAGCAAGCACATTTGCATACTTATGGTCTTGCTCGACGTATAAGAACGTCAGACACAATTGTTGTAAATTTGACGTAGTTTTGTGTTACGTACATGGAAGAAGATACGAAATTTAAATATCAGCTGGTTTTATATTCGGATTATTTTGGAGATAGGACAAATTCCATGATTCAAATTGTATGCGAATGGTATGTTAAATTTCACGATCTCATTTTATTGAAAGAGATTTAGTTCAATATTTCCTGAAGCCATGAAATTCCATATGGTTACTACAATTTCTAATAAATTTACTGAGGCCAAATATCATCAAAATTTTGTCGGACTTAAAAGTTTGTAATTACAATATAGCATTTTATTTATCGAGTTGCCAACATTTTTTGTTTCGAAATAAATCATGGATGATTATATTACAAGTGTAAAAATGCAAATTTCGAAAAGAGTGAAGAAATAATTAGCTTATAATAGAATTTCGCACACATTAGATAAACCATATTTTATCGTACTGGAGAAAATTTGTACAATGGTCCAAGAAATCATAAATTTAAATTTATGTTTATTTTAAAAGTGGCCCAACTCCATTTTTGAATTTTTTCCCGGTTTGCATATTTTAGATATACAATTTCATGTTGTTTATCAGTGAAGTATTTCATGTTGATTATAATCCGAGCAAAAACAATAATTTTTTGACACATCATCCGTTCAATAATTGTAATGTGTAATTTGAAAGTAGCCTAACTTCACTTATACTAAAATGAAGATGGTGAAGAGTCCTTTTAAAAATTAAGAAAATTTTAAAATATTGAACTGACACTAGTGTATAAAAATATCATACAAAGTACAACAGCATAAAGCAGGAACAAAATGGATCTATTGCGATACTCTACCGAAATATCATGATTTCTTAAAATATCTTTCACACGAATAAAATGCTGACGAGTAATAGTTATAAAACTGTAATACATTTATGTTTAAAATTTTGTACATATGTAGTTGAAAAATGGTTTAAAGATATGTATAATTATGTTGAATGGTCTTGGACATTTGCAAATTTTGTAATGAATCTGGTTTTTAATTTTTTAATTTAATGTGGCTTAAATCCATTTTTCGTAAGAAAAGTCATATTATTAACGTAACAATTTACACTAATTTAACATCCTTAGATACACTTAAACAATATGAATCATCAGTATCCTATATATTTATTTTTAAATTAATTGAAATGCAAAATCTTAAACATCTTAATTTGAAAATAAATGGACTTAGGTCACTTTCAAAATAAATGGTTAAATTGTTGCCACAATTTTTGATATGACATGTTAAATTTCACAGAAAATCATCAAAATCTTCTTTGATTTGGTACATTATGAATTATGACCAATGTTTGCCAAACATTTGATATCAGCACTTTATTTTGTAAGTTATTATCAATTTTAATTAATAAATTTCACTCATTTGATTTCTGGATAAAATACAATTTTTGTCACTAGGGAACTAGTTAATATTAAGTAACATGCTTTAGTAAAATTAAAATAATTAAATTGAGTTCATAAATGAAGAACATATTTTTTGGAAAGTTGGGAGTTATCATTTTAAAAATTGTCCTCAAAATTAAAACTTTGTTCAGAATTACATAATCAATGGAACCAATACGATAGTAGATAAAAACTAACGAGAAAAAATCTTTGGCATTAATATTACATTTCAACAAAAGATCCATATGAATAATTATTTGAACCGAATGAATCGTGAAAAATCAATTACTATTTACACAAATTTTTTCATGCTTGACTGGATCTTATAAAATACCCAATTAAAACAACCAATGAAAAACGCAAATATTTCATATGTAAATAAAGCGAAATCAACAGATATTTAAATCGTGGTCGCGTTCAATTTGCGTCTCGCAAATATATAAAAAAAATAGTTAAACGAATAAAACCAATTTGTACCTGCATCGGCCGGTGGCGTCGTCGGAGTGGTCTGTTGACTTTGATCAGTTTTCTCAGTCTCTTGGTCCGATTGCTGCTCCTCGTCCGAATACTCTGCAAACAGAAAATCATGCGGAAAAAAATAAGTATGGAAAAAAAAACTGAACGAGGAAAAAGTCGCGCCGCGAAACGAATTTCACTCACGTTCCGAACGTTAGCAATTAATATCGCACTATAATTTTCAGTTGGCAAATGCGAGATTTAATTGCATCGTTTGTTCGTTCGTGCATTGTGAAATTAACCGGATTAATTAAAACACAGAGAGACGGGGAGAGAAATTAGAGCACAAAAATGTGCGGCACGTAGCACGTCTTGTTCGTTTCGCCTAATTCCCTATTAAGACTATTATTTTTTTTTCAGCATTCGATCTACGCTGACATTTATAATCATTATCCTTTTTTTTCTTCTTGCGTACCCACTTAGCATAAAATCATAATTAGCGATTCATTTTGCCGCCTCCAGTTTGCGGATTTTTTCCCATTTCCTTGATTCAATTAGCTGCTTATTATGATTAATAATTTCGCGAGGGCGTCGTTTTTCGCCCGGCCATTTTACACGAAGAGTAATGAGCAATGCGGAGCGAGTTATAAGAAAATTTGCATAAATCACAATGAATATTGGCTTTTCTTGCGAATGTCGGTGAGTGCCTCTCCTGTCTATTTTTGCCATCGCCCGGTGCAGCAACAGGAGGACCGGGAAGAAAACGAAGTGGGGGTAGGAGAGGACACGTCCAATCTCGCATCGTGCCAGAATTTAATCATTTTGTGATGGCGTTCATCCTTGCGCTTCCTTCGGGGGATTCCATCGACGGGCGGGCAGGCCGTCAAATAAATTAGTTTTTAATTATACAACGCAGACGCTCGGGATGCGACATCATCCCACTTCCACATCCCAATTAAATATAATCCTTGTCCGGATCGACGTTCGTCCTGCGTGGACAATTAGTGGCCTGCTTGTACGTCAAATTCCAGAAGAAAAAAAGATGCGTAAAAATGCAATTAGAGTTCCATGTTCGTTGGCTTTAATTAAAGTTTAATTGTGCAATGTTCACACGTTCGTTTTATTGTCCTCGATGGGAGCGATATATTATATGCAGTAGTCAAATCAAATCGTCCTTCGTTTTTTTTTCTTCATGGTATTCATTTCATTCCGTTGCTCTGCAGCGTTTTAAGCATATAAAGCAGCCCGAAAGCACGTACTCGACGCGTTGTTATTGTTGGATTATTCAAGGGATGGGGANCGAAACATTGTCAAAAGAAGTGCGCCATCGTCAATGGAGTGGAGGCGCTCGCTTCTTGGATGAATCTCATCCCGTCCATTCGTATGCATTTATCCGGGAATATCCCACTCTCTCGTACGCTGCTGGGGGTTTTTGGCGAAAAAATTGCAAGGAAAGCGCGCACTTTAATTTAGTCCTCCCGTCTTTTCGCGTAAGGTTCATCGAATGCTTTCGGTCGTCTCGTCTCATGTATAGTCGTACCAGTCTCAATCGGTTTTTATTATTTTTTCTCTCAAGTAAAAGCCGAAAATAGAAAATATTTATAATTTTTATTATCGTAAGATTATTCTAATATAATATTTGAAAATGGGAAGTTTAGATATTTAATCTAGAAAAAAATAGATTTGAAAAATAATTCATTAAGGATTATTAATGTTCTTTTTGAGCTATTTGTTTTCAAAATTTGTTTATCGTTTTTTGTTTTCGTACTCTAAAGAAGAGTTCGCATTTGGCATTTTTGCAAAATTCTTCTAACTTTTCTTTTTCGTCAGTATTTTAAAATAACTTTTATATTATTAAGACACGTTTTAAATAGATTATGATGATAGATATAAAGATTTTGCAGACTGTTTATTATGTTACGATAAAGTTTATAGTTTTTTAAATATAAAGCATATCATCTGATTATTGCATCATTAAACACTAAATTTTTTATCTTTATTATGAACGATGAATATATTTTACCTTATAAATAAAAGGATTTTTAGAACATGCAAAGACTCAAACTTTTGTTCAAAATAGTAAATCAAGAAATCGTCAAGCAATATTTGAAACTATTTTCATCATTTAATTTGTCCCAACAGAAGACAAAGAGGATGCATAATTAGATTTTTCTTATCTTTGATAGTTTGGTAAATTCTCAATTAAAACATCAAAATTTATACAAATTTACTGAAATGATAATACATATTTGAAAATTTGTATATTCTGTGATACAAAAATCATTGATTCTTATTATTCTATACTACTGTGTAAAAGTTTGCAGAAGTCCTTGAAAATATTTATAATCTTCATTGCGCTAACATTATTTCATACTGTTCAAAATTTCTGAATATTTTGCGAAAATTAAGGGATGATTTCTGCCACATTTATCCAGCTCATTATCTAAAAGTATAAAGAACTGAAGAGACATTGATCTTTCAAATATCTTTAATGACATAAAACTCTAAGATATATTTGTGATTGTGACTTCTGTTTATTTATTTATTATCCCGTTCTATTGAGACTAAGGTACCGAGAACATACTAAAAGTTCATAATATTCATTGTGCTAAAATGTTTGGTATTTGGCATGATATTTGAAATATTTGGTAAATCATAAAACAATTCCTGACTTCCTATAAAATTAAAGAACACTTTCAAAATTTTCGTTATCTTAACTTTGAAAATTTTTGAAAATTGGAAAATCATTTCTAGCTTCTGTAAATTAATTTTCATTATTCACCTCAATGTACACAACTAGCCAAAATTTAAAACTTTCGTATTCTTCATTGAATTTCCTGAAATACTGCGATATTTTTTATAATATTTGAAATTTTAGCCAATATTTAAAAATCATTTATGTTGATTTTTGTATTTTTATTATTCTGTTTAATGTGTTGAAATATACAGAATTTCTTAAAAATATTCATAATCTTCATTACCATAATATGATTGGAATATAATATTTCAAAGTTTTGCGAAGATTGAAAACAATTTCTAACATTTAATCATTCATTTTCTAATACATCAAGAGAACATGCAAAATATTCGCAACTTTCATTGCGGTAAATACTTTTACGAAAAGGATATATTTTGACTCTTTAAAAATTACTAAAAAAATAACCATTTGTGACTTTTTACTCTGATCTACTAATTGTGAGTAAAAGTATTAATTTCAGTAAATGTGAGTAAAAGTATAGTGAACTTACAAGACATTCATAAATTTCATTGTCATAAAACTATTCGTCATCAGTCATCATCATATTAGGAAATTTGCAAACGTAAAGAAATCTTAAACTTGATGGTACACACTGATAATAAAAACCAATCGTGAGTGGCATGACCATATACACTCCTTTCCCATCCTTTATCCTTTATCCGACGCCTTTTTCTGCGTTTTCGCATCGTCGTCGCGGCGGGCGTCTGGACGCTCAAGCACGAAAAGCTTGCGCTTCAAGGAGAAGAAGAAGAGAGTGAAGGTATACACCAACCCACCAGCATCAAGCAGATCAATACGCGACGCGAGACGAGACGAGACAAGCGAAGCAAAAGCGCACAGCCCGCAGCTACTACCAACATCCAAGTAACTAGCAGTCAGCCCCAAGTCAAGCCAGCCGTTTTGCCATCATTGCCACCCCCATCGCCACCGTCATCGTCATCGTCGTCGACGAGGTCGGGGTGTATGTGCAGCCCTGCTAACGTTGTGTTGGATGCGAGTGGCCTCCAGTCAACGAAATGTCTGATAAGAGCCAAGCATGGAGCTGTGGACGGCGGCGACGGAGGTGGAGGTGGAGGCGGTGGTGGTTGGTGGCTGGTGGCTGCAGCGTCGTCAACAACGACATCGACATCGACGGCCACAAATGCCCCAGCTTCCATTTCATCTTATTATCCTGCATTCATTCCACCGAAACCTTATTTTATCACCCTCGCAGTGATATCAATCTGCATGTAAATTGATTTCTACTTTTTTACACACAATTAGTTTTGCAAGTATTCTGCGAATTGGAGGTTATAATTTTGACATGTGAGGTTATTACATTCGGTTGATGCACTTGTGCTGGTGGACTAGGACAAGTCAATTCACGATTTGACACTTTATGGGGTTGACAGTCTGAGTCTAGGGAGTTATTGAAGCAATGCACCCGATCATAAATTTCCTCCCCGTGTTCCTCGGACAAAAACGTTCGCCTTTTGTCAACCTACTCATAAACATTTTATGAGGTCAACATAAATTTTTAGGGGGAAAGTTTAAATGTAGGGCGGTTAGGAAAATGGGGAGGCTTTAGGACTTATTTTTGGTGGAAACTTATTGGAATTGATGAAACCAAAATCATGGAAAGATTTGGAGCATTTTCAGCCTTGGTAGCAAGAAAACAAGAAGTTTTTATGATATTCAAGTCTATGAGATTGTGAAGATTTTCCAATTTGGTGGTTTCAAGAAAGTGTTAAAATAAGGAAGATTAGGTTGTTTTAGAATATCATACTTAGTTCGCATCGTTTTTCTTTAAAAAAAAAGTAATCGAACAAATATTTATTCTCCTGAAAGAATTTGGACCATTTTTGCACTTGGTACTAAAAAAACAAGTTTTTTTTTCTTAATTTTGTTACTTCGAAGAAAGGCTGTTTTGGAAAAGCCCACTTTTGTTTCAATAATTTTTAAATCAAAAAATACTATATTATATTTGAAGGTTTGGTACTAAAAAGATAAACATTTATGAAATTCAAGCCTGATATTATGAAGATCCACAAATTTTTTGGTTTCCAGAAAAGGCAAAAAATTAGTAGTATCTAACTATTTTAGAATATCGTGCTCAGGTCTAATAGTTTTCTTTTTAAGAAAAAGTTATTGAATGGATATTTATTTCCATGAAAAGTTTTTCACCAATTTCAGCCTTGATGTTCAGAAAACATCTTAATGATCTTGACTCCAAAGATACTCAGATTTATTTGTTTCAAGAAACTGCAAAAATTAGAAAAAATAGTATGTTTTTACAGCTTATTTTGATCTCTTCGTTTTCTAAATTAAATGTTATGAATGAATGTTTTTTCTTTTGAAAAAAATTGGATCATTTTTAGCTTTAATACTATGAAAGCAAGTTTTTATGATATTCAAATCTAGAAGATCTTGAAGATGCTCAATTTTTTTGGTTTCAAAAAGTGCAAAAATATCATTTTTTAGGAAAAAATCTTTGATATAATGCTTATTTTCTTTAAAATGTGGACCTTTTTCAACTTTGGTACCAAGAAAACAAGGTGGTTTCAAGAAAGTAGAAAAATAAAGAATCAGGGTGTTGTAGAACAACATACTTAGGTTTTAACGTTTTCTTAAGAAAAAGTTATTCGACGAATGTTTATTCCCATGAAAAGATTTAGACCATTTTTAGCTCTGGTACTAAGAAAACAAAAGGTTTTTATTGTATTCAAGTCGATAAAATCACAAAGATCCTCCAATTTAGTGGTTTTAAGAAATGGCAAAACTAAGAAACGTCTGACTCTTTTAAAACAACTTCGGATCTCATCGTTTTTTTAATAAAATTGTATTGAATGAATGCTTATTCATATTAAAAAATTTGAACAATCTTCAGCCTTGGTCTTAAGAAATCAAGCCTCCAGAAGATTCTCAAACTTGTTAGTTTCACGAATGTTAAAAAGAAGAAATTCTTAGACTGTTTTAAAACATCTTATTTAGGTATCCTGGTTTTTTAAATTAAAACTAATTGAATGATTATTTATTCCCTTGAAAATATTTCGTCAATTTCCAGGCTTGGTTCTAAAAAATAAGAAGTTTTTATAATATTCAATTCAATGAGATCATGGGTTTTGTGATTTTGTGAAACTGCAAAAATAAGAAATATCTGTCTATTTTATTTTAAATCAGCATTTTTAAGAATAAGTTGTTCAACGAATCGTTATTCCCATGACAAAAATTTTGACCTTTTTCAGCCTTGGTATTAATTGTAAGAAAATAAATTTTATGATATTCAAGTCTATGAAATTATGAAGATATTTCAATTTGTTCATTTCAAAAACGTGCATTATAAGAAAGGGTCTTTTAGAAAAGGTCTGGTTTTAGGTGTCATCGATTTTTTTTTTAAGAAAAGTTACTTAACGAATATTTGTTTCCAAATATACGTTGTTCTCTAAGGCCAGTAAACAAGACTAAGTAAAAAACCATCAAGAATCTTAGGAATCTTCACAAAATTCAAATTTCTTATTCTTTTTCTTGGATCGTTTCTCCAAACAAGAACCTGAGTCGTCCTTATCAGTCAAGTTGTTGAAATCGGAACTACTTCCTGATAAATTTCGTTTGTTAACGTTTATAAAGCAAATATTCAAATCTAAGGATGACAATTTGTTGCCACAATAAGTGCAAAAAAGAGGAATATTTGGGCTGTTACACAACGGTTTACTTAGATCTCATTTTTTTAAAGAATATGTTATATGAATGTTTATTCCCAAATACACGTTGTTCTATAAGGGCCACTAAACAAGGCACAAACTTAAGCACCATCTCAAATTAGGAATCTTCAGAAAACCGCAATTTCTTCTTGGTCTTCTTCTTGGACCGTTTCCCCGAACAAGAACCCGCTTCATCCTCATCAGTCGAGTTGTTCGAACCGGAACTACTCTGCG
>JARJDZ010006749.1:0-21230 GCA_030264555.1 Aleochara sp. GC000083
CATTTGTGTGGGTGGACACGATGCGCGATCAACAAGTGCATTTATTACGCACTCTGCACACATACAACGATTGTTGATGATCCGAAAATCATCAATACATATATCTCTGGAATTCTGGGGTCGAACGCACCAATAAAAATTGCGTAGCATATTGAAAACGTTTTTCTACCATCAAATTTGCTTGAATTTACTTACTTCCCAAAGAGAAATGAAGACATTAAATTACGAAGGAGCTATTATACGACTTTGTTTTATCTGTTGATGTTGTCATTCGAACGTGATCCTATTTGATTCTATCAATTTTGATGCGTGCTTGCGCCCGAGTTTTACCAACGATAGATGGCACATTCGCACAATGTTGAAAAATGGCGCATGTTGGATTTCCACCTGCTTAAAAAGAGATAGGGGAAATGTGAAATCATAAAGGATGCTTGCAGTGAGCTTATGCTCGCTGTGCCCCAGCCTCTCAACTCTTGTGCGACTTTGGCAACAAGCAACCCCTTGGTGAATGATTCAATAGGATATGAGAGCTTTTCGTCTTCGTTATTTATTTTTCCTGCTGGCTCCTGTATTTTTTATTTGGTACATCCACGACTCTTATATTTCGATGCCTGGTATATTTTGTCGACTGCTCTTGGAGGATGATTTCCCAAACGTATTTTTGGAAATTGATTTTGATTTTTAATCAAAATATCTACAAGGTGAAGTACAAGAAACCATTTCAAGATGGTGGCAAAAGGTGGATAATTTATTAATCCGTGTAATTTTCGCATGAGGTCGGTCTGAGCCACTTCCTAGACGTAAAAGAAGATCTTTGAAGGCACCTACAGTTTCGTTAAGCTCGCGAAAGACGTTGCACCATGCAACACAGTCCAATGAACTTTGCAATAAATGCATTTCGATGTGCTTTAACTATTTCCTCTCCTTTTACATCTATCTATGAGCACCATTGCTAAGATGCGATGCATTGCTCTTCGTGCAGCTTCATGCCCCTTGGTTGGTCACTTGATTGCTGACTTGTTGGTTACTCTGCCACAACATGTCTTCGACCGTCGATCGTTTCGGCCACTTGCTCTTTCCTCGCCGATGGCTTCTTACCATCATTCGACCTGCACGCTGGCTCGCATCTAGCATCTGCGTGGAATAATG
Organism: Aleochara sp. GC000083; assembly: GCA_030264555.1. Taxonomy (NCBI): domain Eukaryota; kingdom Metazoa; phylum Arthropoda; class Insecta; order Coleoptera; family Staphylinidae; genus Aleochara; species Aleochara sp. GC000083. Next base: position 1,150 of record JARJDZ010006749.1, read on the forward strand.
CAGTGCAGTGCACTCGCATCCTAGGAAATACACAGTATGCGGCAGCAGGAATCGGAGTGCACCGACCAGGGCACATCACGATCCACGAGCCTTGTCTATGCCTCAACGTGAAGCGCGTTATGTGTGGCTGGTTCTTCGTGCCCAGCTCTTCTTTGCTTGCTGGCTTTGTTGTTTTGTAGCAGCTTGCTCTTGGTGCTGGTGCTAGACCAGACATGAAGCGAGGAGCAGCCTAGGATGGGATTCGAATGGTCATGCTGGCAAGTCAGCAAGAAGTCCAGTTCCTCCAAGTGTCGTGTGCTTCTTCAAGCAGCAAGAAGGCATTCTTCTCGCTCGCCCGAGCTCTTCCAAGGTCGCCGCTGGATACATTATTACGTGCACCATACGTAATGTTGTGTACTTCAACGCTCTTCGCTCCGATAGATGATGATGATGGTGCTCTCCGTCGCGTCTTCTTCTTCTTTATCCAATCCAATCCACGACGACCGACGACGGTTCTCTTCTATGCGCGTCGTCGGTCGCCGCGTATGTACCTCCCTGTAATAGTCGTAGTCGCACCGGCTTCATGCGATGAACTTGGGAACTTGAAATCATCCAACAGCACAAACATAATAATAGCTCGAGCATAGAGTTGCCAGCGCGATACAATCAGTTTCTTTTCTGGCGCGGTTGCGACTGTTGCTTGTCCGCGTGTTGCGCGTGTACGCTCTTATGTTTGGTTCCATCGAATCTTCGAGTGATTGAAGAATTGTTGCTTGCATTCCTTCAAGGGTACCTGCTTCTAATTGCTGAAGAAAACGCTGTGACAACGTTGCTTGGTTTGGTTCTCATTTTTGTAAGTATAAATAAATCTCTAACTTCTCGTCCTTGGCGCCGCGATTACAAAGCTCGACCAAAGTTGTCCTAACTAATTCCCTTTGTATTCTCATTCCGTTTGTAATCCGAGTGAGTAATCATCTCATAGTCGTCTTCAGCTTCAGCTCCACTCCTTTGCAAGAACGTGAAAATATGGACCGTGGTTCAAGTACCTTTTTAACATTTCTTTACATCGTTTCCTTTACTTAAAGGACTACTATTATCGACTTTTCCAGCCGGAAAATCTGCAGTCTTAAGGTTGAAAAGGCTGCCTCCAAAGTGCTCACAGAAATTCGAAAAGGAAATCAGCATCCTTTCCGTGTTGGTACATTTTTTCATTCGTTTCACCGAATCAAACGCGCGATGACCTTCGAATCTTTTGGACTATTACGCGTTTTCATTGTTTTATTTATACCAAATGCGAACACTCGGCGTGTAGAAAAACAATTTAAATCACAGTGAAGTCAAGTTGAAGAAGTGGCCTTGAAAGTTTTGAGACCTTATAATGGAAGCGTCGTTTCCGGTGTTCGGACAAATTAGACTTTTTTTATCCTGAAAAACTAGTAAGATTCTCAGTAAGATGTTCTCTTTTTAAGCCACTACATGAGCCTCCTATAAGATGAATATATTTGCGTGCCTTAACGATCTATTTAGTTTTAATTCTGTAGTAAAAATGCAATTAAAATATTAATTGTCTATTGTTGGCTTTGCATGCTATTTTCCCTGAGCAGTGTTCTTGAAGAGTTCATGCTTAGAACGAGTTCGTTCACATTTGGTCGCTGCTCACTGAAACGCACTCAAACGTAAAAAAAGCATCAGCATGGTAACTTACTATCCATATAATTATTTCATTAATTATTGTATTAATTGACTACATGAACCATTTTTAGAAGCTGAAATCTTGTTTCACTCAACTTTTTTTCACAGTATTGAGTGTTCAAAGTTGAAATTGGATCTACTTTCATGTACTATGAAATAGTTAGAATTACTTGCAAATTCTTATCAATTCAATAATGTTTTTATAATTCTCATTCCTAAATGTCATCACCTGTGATAGATGAGAACCTGAACTCTTGAAAAATGTTGTGTTTTGTACTTTCAATTGAGTATGTATTCAAAATACTTTAGATTTGTATTATAGGATTTAGCTCGTAGTTTTAATAGGATTATTTTGAAGAAAATTCCTCTGTAAGCATTGGATTCACTTGTAAGAAGACGATAGCGATCAAGGCAAGCGAGTGCCTCTGAAAGAAGCACTAGTGTTAAAGAAAAAAGTGAAGATAATCTTGGAGTATTCTTTATGCACTTGCATTCTATTCCATTCCATTGTTACACCGCATGTTCGACAAGATGTCGATGAACGAGTTATGAATTAGCCAGTAGTACATTATAAGTGCAGCCTGCATTCTTTGTGCAAAATGAGCAAGAATTACACGATGCGAAATGCTTGCGAACGGAAAGTTGAATGCATGGCAACTGATGCACAATTTCATTGCGGTGCATTCTGCCATCCGAATGAATGCGCTGCACCGAGCGCAACAATAACACTCATTAAAAACGATTAATAATTAAGGCATTCAGTATGTACGCAGCTCTACCATGACAAAATGAGAAAAGTATTTAGTGTTTTGCGATGAAAGTTTCATTTTTTAATTATCGTTTGTCATCATCACGAACTTTTTGTTCCCTAGTTGTTTATTGTGCGATGAATTGCATGGCATTTGCTTTCCGATTTAGTTAGTAATTTTATTACATTTTTGATTCATGTGAGGTGTGAAATTCTTAGGCATTGGATACAAAGCACGTAAGAAAGCATTGATCCAAATGGAATGAAAGTAATTGAAAAGAAATGTCATTTAGAAAATTGTATATAGAGCGTGCATATCGAATATAGTTGGAATTTGCCATTCATATACAAGGCTATAAAAATCATAACACATACATTTAGAAGAGTAGAGGAATGTGTCATCGCAAAATGAAATTTTTCCCATTAAGTATTACTCTTTCACTGCACCAAGCGGAGTGCTGCTCGCCATATAATAATATCTTTCATCAATTTTCAAATGTAGTGTCAATAAATAATAAATGGAATTTTTCCCTATTGCCTCGTGCTGAAGAGAAATGCTGGTTCAGTGTGGAGTACACGGCGATTTCATCGCGTTTCCTTTTGTATGTTCTCTCTATCCATGCACACTGCTACTTACCTCTAGCAATCCTTTATTTGTAATATTCGTGCTTCTTTCTGCGCCCACTCATACCATCCGACTCTCGCGGAGTGCTTTGCCAACATGCAGCGGTATTTTCCTGATAGATGAGATCTTCCCATTCGCGCATTTGCCCTGCGATATGAACTAATGCTCAAAATGGATACGTTTCGTTGTGCCTTGTGGTGGAATCGGTAAGAAGCGTATTTTTCTGGTGCGACTTGTTTCAAATGGATGGCGTACTAGCATATTACAGCTAGAATATATTAGGGAATTGAGTCGGCGACGAGTTTTGAATAAAACCACCCTTTCATAGGCAGCAATGTTCTATATCTGGTGTTTTTTGCGGCATTCACTCGCTACATATATGGCTTTTATTTTTACGGAAGCAGTCAGGAGTAATGAATAATAGACAGCTCATATCTATCCATGTTCCCGAGGGTGTCTATATAAAAATAATGAACAGGTAAATTCATGTAGTTGGTAATATTTTTGGTATTATAGTCCTCATATGTGTGTGCAGGTTGATTTCAATCAATACTGAATTATTTTATACATGGTACAAATATGTATTCTTTGCATTATGATATTATTTACAAATTAGAGCTGTGGTTTTCAATTCATTTTTCCGGAACCCTTTTTAGTTTTCCTCTTCCTGTCAAAGTTCCTGTCAAAGTTTTTGGTTGTTTAGTTACCAATAATATCCTAACTTATTGTCAGTGCCTTCATTGTAATTATTGATCATATGTCCAAAAAGTTGGATATCAGATTTTAGAAACACCATCATGTCTTTAAATTCATGTATGTAGTTGGTATTCATGTATAAATTGATTCCAATCAATACTGAATTATTTTATACATGGCACAAATATATTCCTTGAATTATGATATTATTTAGAAATTGATTTTCAAGTCATTTTCTTGGAACTTTTTTTAGTGTTTCCTCTTCCTGTCAAAGTTGAAGCTTTTGGTTGTTCAGTTACCAACAATTTTCCGTGTATTAACACAAAGGTATTAACCTTCAGTCTCAAAAAAAATATTACATTTTTAGGACTCATCAATATGTCTCCATATTCCAGAAAGTAGTACACATGAAAGTACAAGAAATTACTTAAAGAAAACATTGTTACTTCTCTGTTTGGAAAATCGAAAATATTTGATCGCACAGAACTTTGAAACAAAAAACCGTGTAATCAATTGTATAGAAATGTTTGAGAAAAGTACTAATCCTTCCTATTAAGACGATTAATAAATATTAAAGCCAGTGGAATTATTTTCGGAATTTGGGTTGCTTTACATTGTTTTGTTCGTTCGTATTATTGTATGCCTGGATTTTATTGTCCATTTTATTCACGGTTGAAATGGAACCAGCGAAAATCCATGCCTCTTCCTTACTATGCATGACGGTTGAGCGTTGAAAGCAATCCAGGCAACAACCAGCATAACAACAGGAATAAGTCAAACCGGAGCAAAAGCTGTAAGCACCGAGTTGAAAACTGGAGCGACTAAGCTGTTCGAACGACCGCCACCATCGTCGTTATCGTATTTAGTGATGCATTCAAATTCATTTGTGTTTCCGTATGCATATGCTGTTGGAAATTTTATTGCTGCACGTACAAATATTTTAGCTTTATCGGTCTTTCATACGGGAGAAGCATTTTTTTACAACTTTATTAATAGGAACGCTGACAGAAATGCAGTCAAATGTTATAAATCAAATGTTTGGGGTCTGATTAATGTGATTGATTATATTATTTGCATTTATTGCATGTGTTGCATTCTGCCATTTTATCAATCAATATTTCAGTAACGCAAAATTGGTGGTCATGTAAGTTCAAGTGAAAATTGTTATCAAATCCCATTTTCGATCGTCGATTTTGTCGCGTTGCAGTCAATTTTCACCGATTGATGTCAAAATCCCCAATGGTCACCAAATTCAAGCACAACATGAATTCGTTACACTCTGAGAGATACAATCAATATATTTAACAATGCAACAATTCAACCGAAGTGTGTTATATATGACTTAAATAATATTGAAAATACATTTGAATATGTATCTGAAAATGGATCGTGTGCCACATTTTCATATGCTAAGGGTAAATGCCAAATAAACAGCCGACTAAAATAATACGTTTGCAACAAAGACAAACTACAACAACAACGAAGATATGAAGCAGTAGCCAGCAAGCTCTTGATAACTAGATGGAAGGGAAACGAAGGGCGGCAAGCGATGTAATTGCAACATGCTAATGCGTGTAGCAAGTTGCTTTGCGCCACATTGCAGATAATTTCATTTCCGAGCGCATTTTGCATTCATGTTTGTCTTGGATTTAAAGGGTGCCCGAGAGTGCATTTGGTTGGCTGCCATGCACAAAACGTTTACATTCGGATTCGCAACATGCATTTCGCGAAAATCTTGTTGTTGCTCTTCTTGTTTGATTTAATATGTGCGAATCAACAAAGAGTTATTTCGCAAACGACAATATTAGACAGAATACACGCTATGGAAATAAAAGCAAAACTGAAAAGTGCATCACCAAAAATTAAAATGGAATTTTTAGTAAATATTGCTACCAAATTATTTCCAATTACATGTTTTTAATATCTGCGCGTATGGAATATTTGATTACATAACAATTTTTTCGTTATTTTATTATTTTTTTGATCGATATTTTCATTCGCTTCAGATTTGCCCAATTTTAATTGTCCAATATTAAATACACAGTAACAAACAAAGTTGCATAACTATGTTTTCAATAAAATGTTGTTGCTTTAATTTCATTATGTCTACAAGAAAATATGAAAATATTTGTCTTTACATTTCAGTCTTAAGCTTGTCTTCAGTTTTCAGCGTATAGCTGTCAGACAATGTTGAAAGTTGTTTATAATTCTCGGGTGTAAATTTATTTTCGTGTTCTAATTTGATTTATGATGCCACATCTACTGAAACTGGCATGTGAGATAATTATTATTAAGCTTCTGTTGAGCTTAATAACACTAGATCAAGAAAATGTGTGTCGTAAATTCGTGGCGCCAAATTCACCATTAATTCTTGAAGTGTAACAAGAATCATTCAAAATTTGGAATCGCAATCTCGTTTGGAATTTAATTTGCGTTACAATTTATGATTTATAGCTCGATGCTCGCGTTTAACATTATGACATTGACCAATGAATACATAGACATTTTACATCTACAACGCATATTTAACTTGGATAACTTCTGTTGGCGTCGTTCCGTTGGCCTTGAAGAGGGAACACTGTCCGATGAAGAGTTCTTTGTACTCTCGACACTGAGAACTACGTAAGGTACTTTCCGCGTGTAATGATGGAACAAGTACGTTGACTAGACCAGACACGTTTTACCAGATATTATGTAAAGTTTCGCTACACATAATGTAACTCGAAAACCTTCGGTGTTGTATTAGCACATGCGAAATTTTTTGATATTGTTGTACTAATCGTATCTATTTTGTTACAGGTGAGTGTCCCATCCTCTACAAGCGAGTTGTAAATGATAGAAAAGGTAGTTTTACTTTCATCGATATGGGTAATGTTATTGGCTTGATATTTATTCAATGAAAATTATTGCACATCATATGAGTGGTCCAATATGGGGAAATTGACAATGAGTATCGAATGGCAAATGGAAAACTAGTTGTTTGTAGTGTATTAACCCCTGAAGAACCATGAAGGCCATCTTCTTTAATTCCAAAGGCATTGCATTTAATATATATACTGAGGGTATATGATAGTGGGCCACAATCAAAAAATTTCAAGTTTTTGAAATTCAGATTAATCATGCACATGGAATTATGATTTTGCCACATTTACAAGTTTCTAAGATCTAAATGGATTTCAACTTCTGACTGAGATGTTGTTGATTACATGTTGGAGGTGTCAAGGTTCGACCTTGATTGTTGTTGTTCTTGGTGGATTCGACCAGAATCATACATACATGTTACTCGCATTTACATGCAACTCCTAGTTACGCGAACCATAGAAGGTATGAAGAAGTAAACAAGAACAAGAGTACATGCTCCAGTGAATTCCGAGACTTCTTGTGAAGCAGTACGCATCGGGCATTTAATTCAAGCAGTCGAATTTGTGGTTTCATCTTTCTGAAATTTTTTGGACTTATCCTTCTAAAAAAATGTATACTGTGGCAAATTCATTGCGAGATCAAAGTTTCAATGATGGATCATCTCGGCTTTGTGGAAAGGAATAAAAATGTCATATGTGTGTTGCCATATCCACAACAATTAGGTATTTATATAGACATTCTTTAAGGTTTTTGACATCATATTTTCACATTTTTTCTTGCTTGTTGTTGTTGTTGGCTTTATGCGGCTGGGGTGACTTATAGGCATTTTAATAAAAGTTGACAAGGCGCGGCCAAAAACGGAAAGCGTACCTTTTGTTGTGGAGGAGGGACCTTAGAACTTCAAGTAAAAAACGTACGCCAAGTCAACTTTGTAAATATTTCCAACATATTTCTTTCGTCGGCAAATTTGCGAAAGTGAGTGACAAATCCCGTCTATCGAGTTGAGATATAAAACGTAAACGAAAGGGCGTTTGTGAAAAATGGGAAATGCGGGAAATACGAGATCGTGTATGTTCGCAACCAGCCGCAAATCGAATTTGTATTGTCTATTATTCCATGCGTGTGGTGTTTATTATTTGCGAATGTCAGTGGGAATATCGTTCCAGACATCTCGCCTTAAAATTTCATTTATATCCCATAGCATGTGTGAACGGGATAGGTGAAAATATGTCGGAGAAATGCCGAAGATGATTGATCGGACTAGGATAGTTTTATCAATAGGATAATAGAATATTGCAAAATTTAATATTCATACATCTTGAGAAAATCGAAAAATTCGAGGATAACATTTGAAGTCGTCCACCCATCGTAATTCCACCTTATCTGATTCCTTGCAGTAAAATAATTATATATTAGTAGAATAGAAAGTACTTATCTTAGTTTTAATTGAGGGCAAACTTTGTATTTTCCCTCGATGTATTTACCATTAAATTCTCTCCAAGCAGCTTTCGGTGTTCCCACACCTTCNAATATAGGTTTTGTGTTGATTTCTACTTGGTCGTTCAAAAGTTTTTCATTTCTTAATTTAGCTTCTTCAATTTCTTTATATTCTAATAATGTAATTTTGAAACTTTTATGTCCTTGATAAGTACTTTCTATTCTACTAATATAATTAATTAATTTATCTTATGCAAAACTTCAATTTTTTTTAAAATAATTATACTTCAATTTAAAATGTAATTATCGTCCGGGCGGAATTACGTTGGGTTTATCCTTAGGTTTTTCCAAGCATTAAATTATTCATTTCGCCATCGTATGCTACTATACGCTCTGGCATGTTATAGCTTCTTTGCCACGAATCCGCCCAGTGCTCATTTGGCTAATGATAATGATTTTAATGGTTCGTTTACCCAGTGCCCATTGTCTTTATTAGACTGTAGGCCAGAACGGGGAGGGAATTAGTGGGTTACCTCGGAACAACAATGAACCCTGGATTCGGCATTTACGTGTTAAACGCGTAAACGTCACATTAACATTCCCAAGCACTCTCTTTTTGTTTCATTTATTCACTTCACTTTTGGTCACGTACTTTTGTCAAATGCTCGTTGTTGTTCTTGTTTTTTTTTTATTACGTCGCCCTAAAATTCACTTACATTAGACTGTTTTTTTGCATCAAGCAGAGAGTAATTATGAAAAGTGCATTTCTGTAGTTTCCTCTTAAATTTAAAACATGTTATCATTTCCAAATTGTTAAATTTAAAAGTTTTAAAAATGCAAAATTTGTTGTTGACATTAATGAACAAAATCCAACTCTAATTAAATGAAAAGCAGAGGAACGCATTAAAAAAATACAAGTGACATCCGAGTAAATAACGAACTCATCAATCATTTCATCTGGTTACATGTTCATTTAAAAACCGGAGAGTAAATTGACACGATGCGCGAATTATATCAAACAAAATTCCCTTTCATTTATTATCAACTCTTTCGGGTCATTTTTCCGATCCCCATCAAATAATGTTTTGTTCCGTTGATAATTTTTGTTTTTCACTCACTGGCATGTAAAAATGATAAGCAATGTGGATGTAGGTTAAACAAAGTTTGCTTCATATTCATGATAATTTTGAACCACCCTTTTTTGAACAACAACTTTCGTGGAAAATTGTAATATTCAAATGAGTATATATTTCAGAATTAAGGGTGCAAGCATCCACCCTTGAATTGAGAGTTGAATTTTCCTTATCTTATTGTGCAGTTCTTATGTTAAGTCTAATTAGAGCTGCAGGCTATGATTTAATGGTTTTAACCGAGGAAATATACTCATTACAAAGGCGATGCTTACCACAAAAGTGCAAACCGTTCGGATCTCTATGGGAGAAATTTGCTGCTTTGAATTCTCCAGGATCTTTACTAATGAACCCTAACAATCAGTGTATGAGTGTGTCTTCATTTTAATTTGTTAATGATCGGATTTAATTAGACATAAATTTTCTATAGTAAATTTTGATAGTTACAAAATAGAATTGAAATTTAGTAATTTATAAGAAAACTAACTTTTTTAAGAACAACTTTTAAACGGAATGCTTGAAGTACAAGAGCATGAATTTCATTCATATGATGAACGAGTTTACTCTTACTCGTACACTTTGCCAACTAATGCGAATGAGAATATGAGTGGCATGTAATTTAAATGAACACCTGAGGCAGCAGACTCTCTTGCTCCTGGCATTAATTCATTGCAAAAGTTTACGGCTTGTTGAGAAAACCTAACGAATGCAATAGCAATCCACCGAAACGTACATACACACAAATAGTTGTCTATTGTGGCACTCCTGTTTATTCACCGCCTTCAAATAAATATCAAAGAAACATCGTGCAAACAAGAAGCGACTTTAGAAGGACTTATATCATTTATATTGTGTGTATTGTCTTCACATGAAGGACGAGTCGCCTCACTCGCAAGATGTAAATAAGTGAATGTGTATGTAGAATTGCAACAAATTGTTTCTACACTTAGTTTAACAACTTGTGTCCGAAAAGATGTGTTGCTTCTTGTGTTGCGTGTCGACGAACGGGGCTTGTTTGTGGCACATGCGGGATTGAACGTGGCGAGTCTGTTTTATCCTTGTTTCCGCTGTGCTGCACGTCCGGAAAAACGCTTTCCTGTTTTAGTTGTTCGTTTATATTTATATCACTTGGGTGTGCACGCGTTCGCACCGCACGAACGCCAGACGACACGAATGCGATCGGCAACTTTGCACCAAGTTGGCTAATACTTGTTGCTTGACTGGATGGCATTTTCGCCCGGAATGAAGGGCGAACACATTCTGGCGTTGGTTTGGGGTGTGCCGGATAAAAGTTTGACATGTCATTCCGAGCGTTTTCGTAACCAGCGACAACGAACTGCCAGCCAACAATTGTAATGCCACGAGAAGTGGAAACAAATGTCTGTGATGTCTTTATGCTGTCTACAATTCGCAAGTTTTTGCTGGTGAAACAAGTACTTCATGGTGAATTTCCTGCACTTTGAGAAGATGAAACACCAGGTGCCAAACCACACCAGACTTGCTCCTTAATGCGCAATTAATTTTTCGTTGTAATTATAAATTTTTCGCTCAAAGAATTTCTCGTTTTGCATTGTCGCTTGCTTCTTTCTTATCTGTGTTGTTCCAGAATGGCTCTTGGTCTGGAAGTGGGAAACGATAAGATGCTTTTGGCATTATGCGGGAATTCATTTCATGAAAGCGATTTTGCAAATAAATAAGTCAATTCAAAAACATCAACAGAGAGCACCAACATCGCCTGAAATTATATTGTGCTGATTCTTGCCATTTGATCATATTACTGCATTAATGCTGAGGTGAAACGTACGCAATGAGGCTTTGCTGATACAGTAAGCACTAGGAAATAGTCTGGCGAAATGTAAGCAAGATTTGGGCTCGTTTTGCAATGCAAGACTATGCTAAACAGGTCTTAGCGTCACGTATCCTGGCGAAGGTAAAGGCTGAGGTGTTGTATATTTTAGATTGAATATTCATTCGTAATCATGTTTTAAGCTTCCTGGGAAATTAATGTGCGACTTCATTTCATATATGAATTGGTACCAGTACAAGATGCACAAACATTACACAAAATTGATGAATGTTGATAGCTCTTGCTTCAAGCTTGCTTGATGCATGAAAAATGAATCCTGAAAAGACTAGCTTAAAAGCAATCAAAAATATGAATGATGTTTGTCTTTGGAAATTCAATTAACTCCCCAAAACGTTCGTTGTAAGTAAAAACGAAGGAAAACAAGAAACGGGAAATCGCCGGGATTAATCCCCCCAGCTCGTTATCCCTGTAAAAACCATTTGCTCCTGCGAGGAACCAAGTTTCAAGAATTTACGTGCGTCCCTCACGTGCAAGTCCTTGTCAACGCACGGAAAAGAATATAAAAATAATTGCGTGACATAACAGCATACCTTTTTCCGCCTTTGCATCATTCCATTTTTCGTCGGCCGCCCATCTTCTTCGCAGTGTGTGCTCATCCATCCTTCACTAGAAAAAATAATCTGGCGTCATTCGTGTCATCCGCTTTTTTATTTCCTTTTCGTCCCTCGTCGCTTGCGCCACCAAAAACCCCAAGCTCGCATTTTCCCTCTATTCCTGCGCATTTGAATCCTCACCATTTTGTTACCTGCTGCCATATTCCGCTCAATTTTCGTGCGTGTACGATGCCCTCGCTTCCTTCCTCTCGGCTGATCCACTTTTCGAAGAATGCAAAAAAAGAAGGTAAATACACGCGCCGCAATCTTATGATATCCATGTTTCCAGTATATGCGAGGAACGCATTATGTCGAGGCACTCCTCATCTTTGTCACTTATCCGTCGTTGGGAAAACACTCGGGCTGGCAACTTAACTCTATTGTGCGTGCGATTGAAGAGCAGGAGGAAAAACGCGCAGCATCTTCAGAGGAGGAGGGTTCAACGTCGGTTGGCCGCCTGTGAAACGGTCTGGAAGTGCGAGGAAGTGTGCTTTCCGACATCTTCCGGGTCCCCCAACACCACCACCTCCACACGGGAAGAGGACGCGTGCGGGATGGAAGTGAAAGGTGCGAGAGGAAGCGTTCAAGCAGGACGCGTGCGAATGCGCCCGGGAAGAAACTGCTGGTGGTAACACTTTGCGCATTCGAGATGCTTGAGATATATTTCTGGCGCGCTCTGGTTGCTTCGGCGGGCGCAGAGGGATCGAATCATGGCGCGCGCGTTTGGGGATGCATGAATATATAGTTGGGCGCGAAAAGGGGTCGTATGCAAGAAGTTGGAAGTTAAAGCTGAAGTGCGACTTGTGTGCGTTTGGAGTGCAGTCGTTGAGAATGTATGATGGTAGTAGAACCGGGAGAGTGGGCAACTGTTGCCGGCATGGAATATGAATAGGGAGCACAGTGCGAAAGAACCTGGAGAGGTGTGTAAAGGCAGTTATTTACGGTGTTTGATTTCATTTGAAATGGAGCGCATTGCACGCGAGCATAGCACAGATGCCATTTCTTTCTGCACGAATGAATGGATGACTTGCCAGGATTCCAAGCCTTGGCTTGCGAGGAATTCATAAATCATTTGTTTTCTTTGCACCCGGTTGATTGGTGTGTGCACTTCGTCCCTTGCTGAATCGGTTCGATCCGCCCGATAATCACAACGATGCTCGCCAAGATGTATTTGATTTTTCCTCCAGCTCCGGATATCATAGCACGTAAGGAGTTTTTCCTCTCGTCCATTCGATCGCATTCGATAGTGAAAAGGTGTCGTCATAACGAAATTTCCTGCTCGAATTCGCCGCGTACACCTGAAGATGTGAAGAAAGCGAACGAAAAGAAGACGACGCAGATGAATGAACTTGCGGGCTATTCCATACCTAATGCCTTTTGCTCGTGTCCACAGTCCCGACCGAAAAATGTCGGCTTTGGAAGGAAAGGGGAACGATCGAGATGATGGTCGAGATGGAGAAGAATCTTCTCCTTCTCCATCTGATTCACGTGCCACATTTCCTCCCCGAGCATCAAGAGTATGAGTTTCCTTGGCTTTCTCTACTCGGGGAAAAGCGCTTGAGCTTTCTGTGTTCAGCTTTGTTCTGTTCTGTATTATTGAATGTATGGCCAAAGTGGTGAAAGTATTGCTTGCATGAATAGGATAACATGTGTAAATAGAATCTTAGCGAAAAGATACCCAGTCATATATTTCCATCTCAGATTTGTATCAATTATTATTTTTTTTTTTGAAATTGCATCCAAGTCATCCTTCCTTCACTTGGAGTCATTGTTCGGTTATCATCCGTAAAATAAGAAAGAAGTAATGGGATTGAATTTTGGAACACCCTTTATAGTCGGTTTCGCTTCTTGCCAAATAGAAAAAGTTATATATTCCCATGTCGGGGCTAAAATCGCGAAATGTAGCCGGTAACGATGGCAAAATACAGGAAAACGCCCATCTAGCGACACTCTGTCGAATCGACAACCCACACTTTTCCCCAGAACCGAGTGAATTTCAAATGATATTCAAATTGCGAAACGATTTTTGTTTCCTACCCCCCAATATCACTCACTCTTTCTATGAATACGAGGGCACAACGAAATATTTTTCTCACATGACAAAGAATACATTTTGTCAACGCTGCTCTTCATGTTCTTATCGTGTACTGAAAATACAAATGTGACACTGCCAAAAATATGATGGTAATGGTTGTACAAAATTCAAATTTCGCATTACAAATAATAAATTTCTGGAAAGTTTAAATTAATTAAACTTTAATTTCATCCAGTATGGAGAATAAAGGTGATTTTGCATTAACCATAAAATTTATTTCACGCAGCTTTTAATTACGCTTTCATCGCCAGCAAGAATGTGTTTGGTTAGGCATTGTTGTTAGTTGATATTAGCTTAATTAAAATTGTGCCATTGATTTTATTTAAGGCAATATACAAATGCGTGCAAGTTGTCCATGCATATTGTGCTAATGAATTCGTATAACAAGTGCATTTGTGCCCAAAGTATATATACACGATATGTGTGTATTAAACGTGTAATCAAATAGTTTGCGAATTTTATTGCATCGTGCCAACACCGAACGGATGTGTGCGCACGTAAATTTTAGTTGGTTAAAAGCTGCCCAACCCGGACTCGACTCTGCTTTGCATCGTGTACATCGTGTTTGTTTAATGGCATATTTTATTCAGGAAATTGTTTGTTGTGCCCTGGCGTTTGGCGGCCGCAAACACCACTGCCGCTGCTATCGAATATTTGGCATCCTTGGCTTTTGCCGGCTGGCGTCGTTGTTCAAGGTAAATTGGGCACGTGGAAAACGAGGTGAAAAATACGATTTCCCCGAGCTCTGATAGTTGCATCTTGAACAAACTGCTTCCTCGTTCATCGCGCCTCGTTGTTTTTTTTTCTTCTTTGTTTGCGTCCTCGCCCGCTTGCGAAGCTCTTCGGTACTTTTTGCATCCTTCAGGAGACGAACTCGTTGGTTGTTAGCATGAACGCGTGCAAATTGTTTTTATTCCCCCTTACTGACGATTCGATGGCGCCGTCGCGTTCGGCAGGCGAAAACTTTTAAAAAGTCAAACAATAAAATAACCCAACGCGAATGGCGAATGCGCCGAATGGCGAACCAGCAGCGAACCGTGCGAATGCGAACGAATAAAACTTGTAAATGTGACTGGCGAAGACATACAATGCACCTGAAATCATATTAGTTATTCATGCATTTTCGTTTTCTTTGTTGCTGGAATGGAATGGAGGGAAGAGTAACAAGTGTTCGGCTCTAGAGTATGGTTACTCGTCCTCGTCGTCGTCCTCGGCTTTCACGTTACGTATTCCTTCGATCTGACTGAAACCATCTTCGCTTGCTATGTGCGCCTTGTTCTGCCCAACTTCTTTAAAAGCTCCTCCGGCCTCCTTCCTCTCTGGAAGCATTACCATTGCAAGAGCTTCTTTACCTCGCATTTTCTATACTATTGTGGTTTTTACATGTACGTCTTCGCGGCATTATGCTATTGTGGCATATGCAATTCTGTCGGAACTTTGCAGGTATTTTCCGCGAATTGGAATGATGAGTTGCGCCCCTCGTTTACTTCCACCTCCGCACCAACTAGATTCGTTCTTTGTGCCAACTTCGACTGAATTCACATGCATAATCACCCCGCTATTTCCAATTTTGGGCCATCGTCTTTTTTCCCCCGCTTCAAAACTCTCGTTTACTTTCTGGGTGACAAGGACTACTTATCTGAAAACATTACTCCCGCCTTAAAAATGTCCGAGCCGACCAAGTTTTCTTCGCCAATGTGTGAGTGCGGAATCCTAAAGCGCGTACATTGACATTTTTCTTCTTTCCTTACTTTATTTTACTTTAGATTGCTTACATAATCTGAAGATGGTGGCTGGAAGCGAGAAGTAGACCCAACAGCAGCAGAAGAAGAAGAAGAAATGAAAAGTTGGCGCCTGTATAAGCACCTGCTTTTTGCAATGCGTTCCAGTAATTATTAAAAAGTTTTTAAGAAGGCTTTGGCACTCGCGTTTGAATGTGCAAGTCCACGGATCTTTTATTTAAAGGTACGCACGCAATTTACAATGAAACGTGGAAGAATTGGAATTGGAATAACTCAGGGAAGAAGGACTTCTGGGGAAAAGTCATTTTGGGATGGGCGAAAATGATGGAAATAAAAATGTGGGTGGTCGTTTTGTACAATTTATACTGTAACGCATATTTGATGCTGATTTGTGATATTTGGTGGACGTTTATTATTATTTAAGATATTTGCAGTTTTTTTTTCATATTTTTTATTTTTCATATTTGAATTCTTGTCAAATTTTCATCATAGCTTTTCAATATATAAGATAGTCGGGAAATTTATTTCCTTATTAAATAAGAATATTATTAATTTATAATGATTTCACCATCTTTTCTTCTCCTATCTCTTCAAATCATCAATCACAAAAACGATATTCTTTTGAAGACATGAAATGCAGTTAAAAAAGTATTCTTGAGTTTGTGTGGTTTGTTTTACCACCTTTTTTCTTTCTTATAAAACTTTTTGAATGGAAAAACCTTAAATTTTTAAGCTTCTCGAAAATATCTTCCGGATAAACAATATCAACCATATTTTACAAGGAATTAATTGATAAGCTCCAAGGATAATCAGAAATGGTTTTTAATAAAATAGTGACTATGAATAAATTGATTTAATAAATTTCTGCAAAAACAATGAATGTTACCTAAGATTCAACCTAATATTATATAGTAATAGAACTCATTTATAGGACTATACCTCTTGAGTTATTTCTCAAACCAAGCATCTATCCTTCGACTATAGAAAACATTATAGATGTAGTTTTCCTCCATATCCTTTATCGTACACTAATAAGGAATCAATAGCAACTACGTGGTAATATCTCAACGCATCACTTTATTATTTATGAAATAATGATTGAATGAAAATGACGATGACGATGAATGCCCTCTCTGAGGCAATATGAGGCCTGAAACGCATACTTACAAATGAGAAATGATCCTTTTAACTCGGTTCGTAATTTATTGCGGTGGCGGTTGCTTCATTCCACTAATGAACCTATTGCCCTGAAGGTTGACTTGACTCAACCAGCAGACTTGTCGCAAACTGCAATTCGGGCCGTGAGGGGCTTGACCGACCGGAAATACAAGCGGAAGCAGCATGTCGAATCGAATGAATGCCAACTAAATCGACATAATATAATCAATGATAAAGTAAAGTGCATTTTTACCGGGGCCGAACTCGAGCTTATAATCACGCGATACGAACATTACCATCCCGAATACATCAATATGGATGGCATTGTCATAGACCCATCCTCGTCATTGATGATTCCCAGGACGACAGTGTGTTCTCCCATTTGCCGTTTTCCTATTGAATATTTGATTCAAAACGGGAAAGACATTAACATTGGGAATTGATGATGTATCGTTCCGAGTGGTGTAATTAAGTCTCATTTTTTTGTGATTTCATCCCTTGAAGGAAGAAAGCGTTCAGCGTTCAGGGCGCACGTTTTAACTCTTACCTTAATTTTACTCTTCACTTTGTGCACTTGCCAATCTAACGTTAAACGATTAGACAATTTCTACTCTGTTCGACATTCAGTTTGAACAGAGTACGCATGAAACGTATCGAAACGATTGTCTTCCAGCATTTTTGTATGATTTATTTTTACCCTCAAACATTATTTCACTATATTTTTCTCATTTCTCTAGTTTTTCAATTTTTTATTTGCAGAGAGGAAGCGACGAATTACTGTCGCAGTCGAACGTGTCCGTGATGGCTCCATCGGCTCCACATACGGACAACAATAATCAGGAGAGTGCCAAGAAGGTAATGAACCAATCAACCCATCTTGTATCCCCCTGTTTTTGTTTTTGTTTGATTATCTTGATGCCTTAACTTGCCCTTGTTTGATCTTGCCTTGTCTTACTGCTTCTACTATCTTGCATCTTGTTGTTCATTTGCATTTTTAATTTTATTGCCTTGCTCTAATGCGAATAAGTAAGTGATGCATAGATAGATTGCATTCAATGACGTTATCAGCGATAATTTATAGTTTTACCGATAAATATTTGTGCGAGCGAAACAATTATTTTCTTGCGAAAACGATGCTGCTCGTTTTATATATCGGGGTGATGGGGAGGAGGTAGGCGAAATGAGGAAAGTTGAAGAGAAGAAAAACGAGTTGCCTCCGTGTTGCATACAAATGATATTCGCAGTAGGAGGATCTTTACTGCTGAAGGAAATAGCGCAGGGCCTACGTGAAAAGTTCGCTTGCGCGTGTGAAATGGGCAAGGAAAACACTGCGCGCTTTTTAAATATTTAATGAGGCCATTTTGATTACTCTCTTCGTGCCCTCTTATATTCATCATTCTATCATTCCCCCCAGTTTCGTACAAGGCACACGAAGTGTTTAGGTAATTTTGGCGAACGAACCATGCCTGCAATTGAAAATGTTTTCATTTTTGCAGTTGTAATTTTATGGAAAGCGTTAAAATAGTTTAGAGTGTTTAGTGTTTCGAGAAACAATCAAATATTTTATATGAAAATATCGAAATAAAATATGTAAGTATTAGATATCACAATCTTCACAAAGCTCATTAATTGAATTATTTAACTATAACTATAATTTCACTTTCATATAGGATAAAATTTTGAACATGGACCAAACAATAATTTATTTATTAGACCATTCTTTTGTCCATTATCACAACAATTTCTTTGTGATCATAAAAGGTAGCATATTGTCATTTTGCAAAATTTTGGAATTAATGAATATTTCTTGAAAACATTTTCTTCCTGTTGAGTTTACTTTGATCACTCTTTGTTGAACTCGTATAAGTATAGTTCTTTTGCTATTTCTTTTGAAAATATACTTATAAAGCATCATAAAAACATTTCTTTAGGGATGTTAGTGGCATTACCAGTAGAATGTGCATCGTTTGCAATATGGTGCACATGCTTTATCATCATCCTCAGTCTTATAACGCAACCAGATGACATGGAATCATTTTGTTTTGCCATGTACGCGCACGATGCTTTCTTTACGTTCAATAAATGCTCTCCGCGTTCGTTGGTCTCCTCCATAAGACGCCACAGGAATAATAATAGTTTTATATTTATTTCCTCGATGCACCAGCGAAAGGACGATCATGAGATAGCAACGATCGCAGAGGAACGTTCCGCAGCGACGTTATTTGCTAAATGTTGCACTAAATTACATCACGAAGCGCATTCGCAACGACGAGAACACTCGGTCTTGTGTGCCTCTGTGTACGTTATTCAGAAAGTTTTTTAATCGACCCACAGCTCGTCGACAAAGGAGAAGCTCACCTTCGCCGAGAACAATGCCGTTCGGGTTCTATTGCAATCCAGCAGCAATAGATATCGATATAGGAGTTCTTTTTTATTTTCAATTTTCTTTTGTGCTCCTCCAATCCGCGAATTATTCGCTCCTTCATGAATGATAATGTAACTATTGTTATCTCGCAATCTGTTCGTCTAAATGATTCCCCAACAATACTCCAATTCTCACGAATCACAAACATCTTAGTGAGGGGAAATACAAGAAGTACTGGTATTTTGTTGAAATTTCCTAATAAACTTCTGATTCGTATCGTTTTTGTTCGGAGTGTCTCCAAGTTCGGTGCTTACGGATTTTCACTCGAAGATTTCCCGCAATTTGGGCACGCAAAAAGATGTAAACGTTGGTCGAAGCAACATCATTTCACTTGCGAATGTTGGAAGATAGTATGATGGTGTTGTTGTTGTTCCAAGATGTGGAAGAAGTCGTCAAGTTTTGAGGGTTGCAAGATGAAAGAATCCAGAATCCCTATTGTGGGAAACATTGGTGGGTGATCCAATGATAAGCACAAGCAGTTTGCAGTTGTTTTCGGCGTTTTGGCAGAAAAAGTTTGCGCGTTTGCCAGCCATAATAATCGATGGCGCAAGTAACCCATTGTCTGTATGTTTGTAAGCCTTTCGCTTCGGCGGCTCTCGTCTTCAAAGGCTAAGATGGAGTGTGCTCCCATTTACCACCAACCACCATCACCACCACCAGCAGGGCTGGTGCTGCAGGAAAAGGGGTTACACACCACATAATAAGACCGCAGGCAGCATTGTTTCTTCTGCACGTTATTACACATCTAACGCTGATGATAAACGCGCGCCAGCACGACATTATGTATTTTACCTTTATTACGGGTAATTAATATCGTGTTCTTTATTATCTCATATATATTTGCCGTGCGCGCGCTTTTCGCGTCGGTTATAAAAGGATTTTTCCCGCCGCAGGCATCAATCCTTATTACTTACGGCCTGCTCCATTCAGGTAGTCTGATAGCCTTTTCACATCAATACCATCCATCCTCCCTGCTCGCTCTCTTGCGATGGTGGTAATTTCATCAGTGCCAATACAGCAATTCGTTGCGTT
>JARJDZ010006750.1:0-23002 GCA_030264555.1 Aleochara sp. GC000083
AAAAATCCATATGAAATTCTTAAAATCGCTCGTGTTTTCTAAAATTTTCATATCTCCGGAACTACTGGACCGATTTGGATGATTCAAAGGGCATTAATAGTATTTTGACGAAAAAATGAGATTGGTCATGGTCCCGGAACCCTGCGGCAATCGGAAATACCTGAACTTAAAGAATGGGGTTCTGAAAATGGAAAATTTTCGCTTTTTTTCGCGTCTTTAACTGCGTATAACTTTTGAATGGTTGGACCAATTAAACTAAAGTTAGAACCAAATTGTAGATCTTGACGAGTACTTTCCAAAAATGTATGGGTTTATGCCCTTTTGGTCATGGGGAAACCAGAAATCGAGTTCGAAGAAAAAAATTGAAAAAAAAGTTTGTAGCGAAAAAATCGATATGAAATTCTTAAAATCGCTTGAGTTTTTTAAAATTTTCATATCTCCGAAACTACTGGACCGATTTGGATGATTGAAACGGCATTAATAGTGTTTTGACGAAAAAATAACATTGGTCATGGTCCCAAATCTCTATGGGACTCGGAAATATGCGAACTTGTAAAATGGGGCTTGAAAATGCAAAATTTTTAAGAACACCTGCATCTAATAACTTTCCTCGAAGATGGCATAATTAGAAATGTCAAAATTGCATTTCGCCGCCGGGGAATGCTCGCCCGCAAATCAATTAACCTATTTGCACTTATGAGATTAAATAAAAACGCGCAAATTACACCTAATGGTTCGTTGTAAGAGCGCGCGTAATGCGGGCGGCTCGCCGCCTCCGGAAACCACCACCTTCACCACCGGGGCTCAAATTGCATGCACTTGGTTCACCTTTCTTGCGTCCGTGTTCGCTTTTCGCCATCGTGGCACTTGGCGTTTGCGAAAAGCGAGGCACAAAAAAGGCAACCGAACGTCGTCGGTGAAAATGAATGCTAGGAGGTTGGTGGCACGTGGCGCGATCCTTGCGAATCCTTGCGCGCCGGGATTTTTTCCCCACGTGCAGATTGCCCCGCCATGGGCTGCGACCCTCGATTTTTCATGCTTTTCCCACTCGGCGTCGCTCGCCGCCTCGGACATTAATTACGTGCCATGATGGGGCCGGCAGCCTTAGATATTAAACGCGGGGAATTATGTTGCACGCTGGCGTGAGAAATGCGCGCGCGTCCGATGCGAATGCTGCGGCGAACGCGCGCGCCAAATTGCTTGCGAATCGCTAACGAATGCTGGTGAATTGTTAACAAGTTTTCCGGGCGCAGACGAACGTTGCTGTGGGTTGCGCCTTTAATTCGCTTGCCTGCGTTTCTTTATTTGCGCCCGAGATTTATGGCTGCGCTTCTATTAGAGCCACTCAATTTATGGAAACGAAACGAGCATATTAAAGGCGCATGAATACGGAAGAGAGTTGAGGAGTTCCGGGATGTATGTATCCCATTTGCTGGAAAATCTTTGAGAAATTCGAAGTAGTTGCCATTTATTTTTGGGACAGGTGCCGGATAAAATTTCAGAGCTTTTTGAACATTTCGTTTTTCATTTTTTTAAGTATTCAAGCTCTGATTTTTTTATCTAAACTTTTCCAGTTTTAGTTGGTAAAGAAATTGCAAATTTTCGACTCAATTTTTGGTACTTTGAAATTGAAAATTTCAATTTCATATCTCTTCCCTTCAGTTTAATCCCAGTTTCATGACGAAAGCAGCAGTTGCGTTCTTAATCTGTACTTGAAATAATAGCGGGAAATCAAAGAGCGACCAAATGACAGCTCTACATCATTCAGACCGATCCTCGCTAGAAATTCTCATGAAGAGCGTCGTCGTTGTCGTCGCGACGACTCGATTCATGCCGCGCATTCATGGAACGCAGCCAATGTTTACACATCTCGCAGACAAAGCAATGGTCGGAATGTGCCACATATAATATGTGCAACTATACAGAATGATCCAGAAACGTACACTTTATTCCCGCATCCATTCGCCCGACAACTCTTCAATTACACCCCTTACTTTCCGCGAGCAGTCGCCATCCACATTCGATTCGCGGACAACATCCGGTTGGCAATATCATCAACACCCTGTACATGTGCCCGATCAAATAAATTTCGACATGAATCTCAATGAATAGACCACAGACCGAAACGCGCTGAATAGATACGTTATCAACGAGCCTTCTGATTCGCCAATCATCGAATATGCGGAATTTTTGCAAACTCGCGCCATTGCTCTAAAATTAACCGCATCCGGGGGCGGCGGGTTCCACCACCACCACACCACCCCGCGGCGCACGGTGTGCAAATTACGTCAGAACGCGCGTCGTTTCGCGCTCGCTAATTAATCGCATTCGCGGCGTGCACAAACTGCGCGTTGTTGTGCACGACGACGGCGCTCCTTTTTACGCATGGGAATGCATGCAAATAAACAACGAACCGCGACGACGACGACGCCGCCGTCGACGCGGTGGCGGCAGAATGGAATTTCATTCATCAAGGCGTCCATTTATTCATTTTTCGCATCCGAGCCAGCGAATGTGTGTGCGCGCGTTACGCAATCTGCCGCCGAAAATATGCCGCCTCCGTCGTCGTCGTCGTCGTCGTGAAAGTTCAAGAGCAATGGCTGGGGCTGCGTCTGTGTGCGCTAATCAGGATTCTCTTGTTTTAGTTCGCGCGAGTGAACCGCCCCCGCACGCGCGCGCGCGCGCGCAATTCATGAGCGAGCGCGCATCCTGCCGCCACCGCTGCCGCCGCCGCCGCGTTGAGCACTTAGCGCACGTATTGCCGAGCCGGAAGCCAGCTGGTTTGCAATGAGCAGTTACTATTATGTAAGTTCGTTTTGCTCGTGTGTCTCTGTGTGTGTGTTTTGTTTTCGAATTCGCATCCCAATTAACCCAGCCGCACATCGCGCGCTAAGCCACTAACATGAATGCCGCCGTTTTTTTCTCTTCCCCGTCTTTTATTATGCCAGCCAAGTTTTTGTTTCAGATGCGTTCGTGAATCTGTCATAAGTTTGTTGCAATTTGTCGAAACGAATTCGCACAACTTTCCGGTACTTATCGCGCCCCCTATCTTCTTGTTGGTCCTTTTATCCTGCAATATTCACCTGCATCTATGCGAAAATATTTCAAGGACCCTGCAGGCATTTGTAAAGCCGGCGAATACGACGCGTGGGACGCTGCTTTCATCCGTCATCATCCGTACGCTTTTCAGACGTACTCGAAATGTGATTACGTGCACTTCAAATTCGCAGGTTTTCAATTTGAAGCTTTGCGAATTATTTCCCATGTTCATGAAACGCCTCGAGTAGATGTTGAAAACCTAATGAACAAAACAATTCTGATACATTACATCCTGTAGTCGCTGTTTGCGACTCGCAGAATTTTCTGCAATACGCAACTTCCGGAATCCTGCACGCATCTCCTCCCCCAACTTGTGCAACATGCACGCCGCTCGAGCATTCGAAGCCCGGCGGGCATATTGTGACGTTGGAAAAAAGGCCGTAAAACAATGCGTGTGTCAACAGCATGTGCAAATATTCGCGGAGCGCGCGGGTGCACGTGAAAGAAAAGCGCCGATCGCGGCGAACAATAGTGTCGACTGCAGCCAGCAGTGCTGCACTTGACTGAAGCCAGCACAATGGAAGCGGCGGGTGCGCATGATGATGATGATGCCCCGATGTGATTTGCGTGTGCATGCGAAAAGCGATCGCGAATTTGTTGCGCCCGTCGCGCTAATCGTATCGATTGCCTCTCCGGCGAACGGCGCGCCGAATTCTTAACCGAAAGTCGTCAGCGATTTGTTTGTTTGATTCGCCAACGATTTGTGTGATTCGCTGCATTTGTGTGATGCATTGAAGGTGCACTTCCGACCATCGGAGAAATCTGTCTTATACGTGCTTCTTCTGCTTGCAGACGACGGTGTGGAACGTCCGAGAGTCGAGATATAAGATGTCCCGATTATCTCAGCTCTTCTATACTGTCGAGGTGGGCGACACGAAGTTCACAATCCTGAAGCGCTACCAAAACCTCAAGCCGATCGGATCTGGAGCACAGGGCATCGTCTGGTGCGTATACACACAACCCCCATCGTCCAAAACTCACCTCTCTCCCCCGCACACGAGAATGCAGTGCACACAATTTGCAAATAGATCTAGAACCGGATTGGTAGTGTCGTAGTACTTGCATTATTACTTTCGACGAGCATCTAATTCGGACTGTTTTGTGCATACATAATCCTGTGTCTGTTGTTGTTGATTTTTTTTGGAGAGTAAGTGCATTTATTTGACTTGACGTATTTTTTAGTTGATTTCGTTTTTCTTTTGCCACTATACCATTGTACTCAGTATAGTAGTCAGAAATAAGCTCTTAATTAACGAGCCGAGCGGCATCGCTGTTGGCGTCTTGGGAGCGTTGCGAGAGGGTTGCGATCGGATTGCGATCGAATTGAGACCGAATTGCGATCGTTTATCGAGAGCGAGAGTCGATTGGACGAGCACCGCTTCTTGCATTTGCGTAGAGAGACAGAGAGGGCGTGCGAATTTGCGAAGCTTTCGTTGCCCCTTGTGGACACTAGAATGAGTTTTAAAGAACAGTATGTGCGATGGGCGTTTGGCGACGCCGAATTCGTTGTGCCCGAACGGTACCAAGAATTGACGCCCAAGGGCGGCGGCGCCCAAGGTCTCGTCTGGTAAGTGTTTTGCATTCACTTATGTCCGGCAATTATCTTAACCGCATTTACTGATCGAGCCATTAACGTAACACTGCGTCCCATGCAACGAACGTGTTGTTACGAAAAGAATCGAGTAACAACCGAAAAAAAACCACCAGCCGACCGAAACGCAATCATTTCTCAGTTGCCCTTTGTTGCATGCTCATGTCGTTGTTGTTGCGCAGTCGTTGTAAGTACTTTTGGTGCTTGTTGTGGGTGGCGTGGACGTAGCTTGGAATAAAAATGCTAGAGCAAATCGTAGAACACTTGGTGCCCGTTCTTCATTGTCGAGCGCGCCGGACGAATGCCAAAAATCTGGCGCCTCGAGACTAAAACTCCTCTCGGGGAGGATTCCCGCTGCGCTGCCATTTTGCAACTCATCGTTTTGTCGTTTTGCAGTGCCGCCATCGATACAGTGACCCAGAACAATGTAGCGATTAAGAAACTCAGCCGACCATTCCAGAATGTAACGCACGCCAAACGTGCGTATCGAGAGTTCAAACTGATGAAGCTAGTGAATCACAAGAACGTAAGCATTCAACCCATCATTTCTTTCATTCGATGTGTTTGAAACAACCCTAACATTTTGTTTTTGTAGATAATTGGATTACTGAATGCGTTCACACCGCAAAAGTCACTTGAAGAATTCCAAGATGTCTACCTTGTAATGGAACTGATGGACGCGAATCTGTGTCAGGTCATTCAAATGGACCTGGACCACGAGCGAATGAGTTATCTACTTTATCAGATGTTATGCGGCATAAAACATTTACATTTAGCCGGCATTATACATAGGGTAAGCCTGATCGCATCAACCCATGCGCGTCCGGAGTGCGCACACCATGATTAATTCTCTGTGGGGGCGTTTTGCAGGATTTGAAACCAAGCAATATTGTAGTTAAATCTGACTGTACGCTAAAGATATTAGACTTCGGCTTGGCCCGAACAGCGGGCACCACCTTCATGATGACGCCGTACGTCGTGACGCGATACTATCGCGCGCCCGAGGTCATCTTGGGCATGGGCTACACCGAGAACGTGGACATCTGGTCCGTCGGCTGCATCATGGGCGAGATGATACGCGGCGGCGTCTTATTCCCCGGCACTGATCACATTGATCAATGGAATAAGATCATTGGTAAGTGCGACGACCCTCCGACGATGATATCGATTCACCCCCTGGTGGATTTCGGATTGCAGAGCAATTAGGAACACCATCGTCGCAGTTCATGGTGCGCCTGCAGCCCACCGTGCGCAACTACGTCGAGAACCGGCCGCGATACACCGGCTACTCGTTCGAGAAGCTCTTCCCCGACCTTCTGTTTCCATCCGACAGCAACGAGCACAATAGACTGAAAGCCAGCCAGGCGCGCGACCTGCTCTCGCGGATGCTGGTGATCGATCCCGAGCGGCGAATATCCGTCGACGAGGCGCTCCTCCATCCGTACATCAACGTCTGGTACGACGAGCAGGAGGTGAATGCGGTGAGTGCTTCGGCGACGACGTCATTGACGATGTGATTGACGATGTGGTTGATTCGTTTTGGTTGCAGCCGGCGCCCGCTCCGTACGACCACAGCGTCGACGAGCGCGAGCACACCGTCGAGCAGTGGAAGGAGCTCATCTACCAGGAGGTGATGGAGTACGAGAGCACGCATAACGCCCGGGCCTCATCCTCGTCGCAGCCCAGCCCCGCTTCAGGCTCCGAGCCGAACGGCACCGACACTTTACGGTAGACCAGGTATCTGGTTACGGCGGCGCCACGATGCCTGTCGTGCGCATGCAATGCAATTACAACCGCCCGTCCTTGTTGCAGGGTCTGATTCGAGCACAAGTTGCAATTACAACTAGTCTAAACAAAAAAAAACAAACGCGCTATCTGCAGCGGCCGTTAGAGGATGAACGACGAGTACACAACAATACATTCATAAGTAGCGCTAGAAATTCAAGTGGATGATTGACGATTGATGGTCGCAGACGAGGAGGACGATGCTAAGTTCTAAGAGTACACTGGCAGGAAAGAGTAAGAGACAAAGCAAATTATAATTAAACAAACAAACAACAACATGCTAACCGATAAGAAGCGACTCTAAAGTTTAAATTGAACGCGTAAACAAGAAAAAAAAACTATAATAATGAATGCATATATAAGTAAGTATATACCTTTAACATAAACGTTGCAATCGAGTCCTAAGTGAAATAAATTAATTCAAATGAAGATACCAACCTAACTATGTAAAAAGGTCATTTAAAAAACGGGTCATTTTCAATTACACCTTAATATACAATACACACATTTTAAAACAGTTGTATGCTATCGATTATCTCGATTTGTGGTGATTTGCGTGGACGAACACATGAATTCGAATGTGGAATCTGGCGGCGTAACATGTAATTAACGATATTGATAAGGTGCGCTGATTGATACTGCAAGAAAATATGTTTAGTGAAAATATTTAAATGACGTAATTCATAGTCCAATGTTGCGTCAATGCATCCTAGTTGATATATAACTACCATGTTTCATACAGAGAATGCGATGGCCATTTACACGATGCCGGGTGCAATGGTTCTAAACGAAAGATGATAAGCAGCAGACATATAAGCAACAATAAATTCAAATGTAGAGCGCAGTAAATAAACACGAAACGTCTTCAGGCCGAGAAATAATGAAAACAAAAGAGGGAAAAAACGCCATGGATGCAACAAAACCAAAATAAATGAACATTCGTAATCCGTAAGTGTGATATTAATAAAGAAAATAACGTTATACTGGATTATATAAAATAATAATTAATATTAAATTGATAATAAATTGACTAGAGCTGCATACATGAAGGAAATGCGCGAGGCGCACGCAACGCCTGCGTATGATTAAGACGATAAGTTTGACGATCACATATTTATAACAATATTGATAATAATTGACGACGCAACGGGGAGAGAGAGATATTGTTTGTGTAATTTAGATAGTTAGGAGTGATCAATTGAATTCATTCATAAACAGACGCCGTTTTCGTAAAAGTTGGTTGCCGTTTCAATTCCGCAATCGGTTGATTAATGTTTGAAAAAAAAAAAGGGTTGGGGCACGCGCAAAATGGGACGAGGGCCAAACGCGATGCGATTGCGTTTGGCGCGCGCGCGCGAACGCATTTTGAGACGCGACAAATTTATATTCGAGAACTTTATGAAATTAGTAAGAGATTAAACGGGTTCTAGGCAAAATGCCACAAGCGGAGATTTGCCACAAAAGGTAAAATGACAAACGGACCAATGCGCTCCGACCGAAAGCATCATGGTAATATGCCACAGAGGAAAAATACCTGAATAAACGGGTCAGTTTGGCCGTAATAGGCAAAACCATTTCTAAGTTATAATGGGCTTATATGGAAGGTTTATTACCATTACGGCGAAACTGACCTGTGGTCTTGTATCTATCAAGCATTTTTCATCGGTGGCATAATACCATCATGCTTTCGGTCGGAGCGCATTTGCCCGTTGGGCATTTTACCTGTTGTGGCAAATTTCCGCTTGTGGCAATTTGCCTAGAACCGATTAAACGATAAGAGCCGAAGCAATATTTTTCATACAATTGCATACAAATAAATCGTATTCAAAGCGCAATCATTTCTACGCATAACTGACTAAACTAACTGCTCCGTTGGCTGCAATGGCGACCGACGACCCCTTTTACACCACACCCACGCCAGATCTGCATGTTGTGTTTCCGGCGCCCCGGGCGCCTTCCGTGTGGCAGAACCGTTCGTTCGTTGCTTGCCCGACTATCTCCGCACAGAAAAAGAAAACGCCCCCCGGTAAATTGGTTCGATCTGTTGGGCCGATACACAGGATGCTCGTATTTTTGCGTTGAGCGTGAAAATAATCATTAGGATAATAAATTACTTAAGTGCGGCGCGGCGCGGCACGGCGCGAGCTGTGAGACATGGCGAATTCGTTTCGTTAACAGATTTCAGAGACAGGCATAGGACATAATGAATAATCTTAGAGTAGCGAACATATTAATCTAACCACTAATGAGGATAAAGAAAAACTATTATTACGAGTAAAAATCTAATGTACGAGACAAATTGCAACATGGGAAATTTCATAGACGTAGATGATACCGTGCCATAAAACTAGTACCACACACGTTCTAATTCAGCCCCTCTCCTCCAACACCATCCCCCGAAATCTAACGACTTCATGTACTTGATTTGAGTGCGTGCATATTTCTCTCGGCTGCTTTGCACCTCATTTCGTTTAGAACAACAGCGAACAAGTCGGATCGCGAGATGACGATGCGAGAAGGGTTTCCGCATGCAGTGATTAACACTTTTCAGCGCAAAACGACGCATATTGTTTTCTCATCATCAAGTTGAATGACTGCAAATTAGTTAATTAGTTCGTGAAAGTAGTTGCAAACCCTTTCTAGATGCACACGGGCTTTTCTCTCGGCCCTTCGGAAACGAATCATTGCAAGTGAAAACGCTTCTTCGGAGACGACATTACTTACTTACCTATATGCAAATTGACGATATAAATGCTGACGTGAAAATGTACCCTAATTAAATGATTAATGAAACATATGGAAATAAGTTTACTTCTTACTATGTAATTGCATATTGTACGTGATCCGATCCAATATTACAAAATAATAAACAACTAACTAAGTTTTAGGCGAAAAAAAGGTAATGAAACCATACAAATTACTATTGTATAAAGAATAATAATCTAATCAGTGACGTTTAGGAAATTTTTGTAGTAGACATGAACAAAACATGATTGTGGACAAATTCTTATTTATATTACATTCGTTTATATATATTTATATATATATATACATATGATATACATATATATAAACTATATATATATTATTTATTACGCATTTTCAAACTTTATTGTAAAATATTTACTTTTGCAAACCAAAAATGTTGGACAAACAAAAACAATAAGCAACTTGATGTTTGTTGTGTCGAGTTGTAATTTATGTAATGATTTTGTACTTTGGTTCATTACAAATTCCTTAATGTTCGTTCGATTTCGTAAACACGTAGCTGACGCTACCAAGTTACAAATTTATGAAAAAGAATCCTGATTCCTTGCTGCATCCTCTCACACCGGAAATGGAATCAGTGAAGGGGATGTATGTACAATCTTACTAAGCCATTTTTATTAAGTAACAATAAATGTTTGTGTAATTTAAAGAAGGACTTGAATAGAAAATAAAAATTACAATAGAGACGAGCTTTTATTCGCAACATGGCTCTTAATTAGTAGAATTTGTTTGCGTTTTTGGGTTTTGCAAAAGCAACTATTTGAATTCACTGTAGTCTCGGCAACACCGCCTCGACTGGCGTAACTTGCGCCCTCTCGATAGCAACGTGGCAACAATGCAACATATGGTAGCTTGTCATACGGCCATCTTGTTTGTTTGCTTCATTCGCCTTGCTGTTGTGAGCGTGTGAACTTCGTGATAACTTATTATTAGCGAACCGTACTTGTGCGTTACCTCGATTGCCTAGTGAATTTGACGTCAAGGTAAATAGCTTTTGCGTACATTAAAGCATTGATTGACATTACACACTAACTGTCCAAAAACCTCCACTCGAACGGGAAAGGGAAACAATGGCCGACGATTTGCAAAACTATAAGCTGCAGCTGCAGCAGGTGGAGGCCGCCCTGCTCACCGATCCCGACAATAAGGAGCTGCAAAAGCTGAAAGTGGACCTGGAGGAAGTCATCGAGCTCACGTTGGACTTGAAGAGCAAAGCCGAAGAGGCCGCCAACCAGCCGGAGTACCGCGAGCTGCCCATCAGCAATCCGACCGAAGAGGATGAGATCACCAAGTCGCTGCTTGCCGTCGAGGAGTTCGTCACGAAGACGAAGAAGAAGAAGCTGTGGCGCGTCGGCGACATGTGCATGGCGAAGTGGAGCGACAATAATCAGTTTTACGCCGCGCGAATCGATTCGATCAATCCAGACGGCCAGGTAAATGTAACATTTGAAGCATACAAAAATCGCGGCGTTACTACTTTATCAGAATTAAAAGAATTCACAGGCGAGAAACGGCAACTCACTGAAGCTGAGAAGCTGAAGCGCGCCAAAATGAACAATAAAGAGTACCTCAAGAAGAAGAAGATGAAGAAGCTGCAGCGCTTCAAGGAGATGGAGGAGGAGCGCGAGGCCGAGAAGAACAAGTGGCTGGCGTTCAACAACAAGGCGACCAAGACGAAGAAGGTGGGCCTCAACAGCAAGAGCATATTCGCGTCGCCCGACTCCGTCAACGGGCGCGTGGGCATCGGCACGTGCGGCATCAGCGGCAAGCCGATGACGGAGTTTCTGGGCGCCGAGAAGTACAAACGCGGACAATAATAACGCCGCGTCTCGCTGGACACGAGCAGCACGCGCCACCGCGGATGGCGAGCGCTTGTGTTGCAATTCATACCAGTCAACTTGCCACTGCAAATCAACCTGCTGCTCCCATCATCATTGCCAGGAGCAATCTCAGACGAGCAGCCGACGCGGCCTTAAATTTTTGGGAATTTCCGTGCGCCATCGAAGCGATAGGCGTTTAGTGTGTTCGGGGTGGGGCAATGTCTGGAGTGCCTGCCCATCTGTATAGTTGATAAGACAGACGATCGTTTTTTCTTGAATGTATGGATTTTGCGCTGAAAGCCACACATATCTGTGTTTTATTTTTCAACAAAATATCATCAGTTAGCAAGGTTTTTATGCAGGGACTTGGGAATCCCAATTTAAAGTATATTTCTTTGTTGTAAACAATGTATGTATAGGGATTTATCTTCGATTCTATCCTAAAGTGAGGATACTAATGATTTCATTTTGTTCGTCTTACTGTAGTGGCCAACATTTTGTAATATTAAGCCTATTAAAGATGTACAAATTAATCATTGGCATTGTTGCTATTAATAACATGTAATGTAATGATTCTCTATCTACCCAAAACTTGCATTTATGTTAGAAAGTCATCGAATGCTCAAAGCATAGATTACTATTTAACATCTCATATGAACTAACCTGAAAATCTCAATGACCTTAAATAATTATCCTACTAGATTATTCCTAAAATTGACCTATATTCAGAAAATGTACTCAAATTTCATTTTATTTTATTATGTTAAAATGTTAATTCAATTGTACAGTGAGTACCATAGAACAAATACTAAGAGAAGTGTAAACGTGAGTACATTCAAGTTAGGCGTTAACATTAACCTTGTTTGTCATAAGTAGAAAAGATTTTATTTAAGCCAAATACTTTAATCATGATCGTTTAAGCATTCTAATATTTTTTTGTACTTAATTAGCGGAAATATGGTAAATTGGTATTGTAATGTTAGGATGATGTCCGGCATGTGGCGCCATCTGTAAAAATGGCGAAATGACGGTCATTGCAAACGTCATGTCCATTCTCATCGTTATAATTCTAGACGTTAACGCTTTATTTTTCATAGATTTCACACAATGTACCGGCAACTTGAAGAGTTAATACGATTGTAATGAAGAATTCGCCGCATGACATTGACCAGTAAGAGTGTTGGAGATTGTGCAGTGAATGTGAGGAAGAAGCCTTGAGGAAACACCGAACGAGAGAGCACGCCTGACGAAACGTAAGCAAGCAAGCAAGCGACCAGCCTATTGTGTCTCATCGCATGCAATTATTTTAGCTGAAACGAAGTGCATCGCAATGGATAACATCGCCGTGGCTACATTTTGAACACGCCGGCCACATCCAATCGCTACCTCCACGGTGCACGCATCCACGAATGCGCGAGGCGGCGCACGCGTGCCCCCCGACGACGACGACGACGCTGCGAGCCGGTGCGGTGCGATACGCGCGACTTTTCGGTGCGCGAATTGCGATCGGCCTCGGTCGCCGCTTTGATCGCCGGCACAATCGGCAACGGCGCGAATCAAAGGCATGGTGCGGGAATTCGGCCGGCAGCGCGCTCGAGTTGGCTAGCGAGCAGCGAGAGGAACGCGCACGACACAACGCAGCAGCGGCGCACTCACACACAGCGCGACCGTGCCGACCACTTCAACCGGATCGCCGACGCCGCGCCGAACCATCTACCACCGCAACGGCGAGAGTTATCAGCGCGCTGCGATTGCCCCGCACATGTCGCCGCCATCCACGGCCGCAACGTTCCGCTGCGAGGCCGCCAACTAGCAGCAGCAGCAGCACCAGCAGCACCACCAGCCGACCGACTCCGGCGCGCACGCAGGAGCTGCAGATGACGTCCGCTTCGCAGGTATGTGCATGGTGCGCGATTGCTCCAGAACGGCATTCGCTCGCTGAAATCGGCGGCGGCGGCGGCGACGACGGTGGGCTCGCTTCCCGCTGCACGCGCCCTCCTCCACGCTGCGTCCTTTGTCGCGGCGGCGGCGGCCCGCGTCCGCCTGGCGGCAGCGAGGAGGCCCGCGGCGGACGCACGCCGCCGCACGTATGGTGCGCGCGGCCTCGTTTCGCCCGCTGCCTTCCTCTCCGTGTGCCGCTGCCCCGTTTGCAATTCCAAGTGCTGCTGTTTACACACTCGTTGAGGTTATGTGCGCAAATATCTCTTAATCGAAAAATGCGTGCTCGCTGTTGACTGCGCGCCTGCTGGCGTGTGTGCGGCTTTTTTTGCAGAACCACTTGTGGTCC
The DNA here is from genome assembly GCA_030264555.1 of Aleochara sp. GC000083. Taxonomy (NCBI): domain Eukaryota; kingdom Metazoa; phylum Arthropoda; class Insecta; order Coleoptera; family Staphylinidae; genus Aleochara; species Aleochara sp. GC000083. Next base: position 13,352 of record JARJDZ010006750.1, read on the forward strand.
GGACGCGTTTGACCTTTCCGCCAGCACGAGATAGGAATGAGATTTGAGCAACGTGCCGCTCGCCTGGAGATTTGATAATGGCCCATCCAAGAAGCAACCTGAACCTCGCCAATCCGATCAAGGAGCTGGTGAGCAAGAAGCGCAACCGCTACCGGCAGGACGGCTACAATCTCGACCTCACATGTATCCTTTTTTTGCAAACCGCCGCCGAACCAAGTTCAATGGCAGTCGCATCGTGTTGTTCTCCTTAACGCTGTCGTAGATATCACGCCGAAGCTGATTGCGATGGGGTTTCCGGCGTCGAAGATCGAAGGCGTCTATCGCAACCACATCGACGACGTCTTCCGCCTGTTCGAGCAGTACCACCACGACCACTACAAGATCTACAACCTCTGCTCGGAGCGCTCGTACGACCCGCAGAAGTTCCACAATCGCGTCGCCGAATACCCCTTCGACGACCACAACCCGCCGCGGCTGGAGCTCATCCGGCCGTTCTGCGAGGACGTCCAGCAGTGGCTGGACGCGCACGAGAGCAACGTCGCCGCCGTGCACTGCAAGGCGGGCAAGGGCCGCACCGGCACGATGATCTGCTGCTACCTGCTGCACAGCCACATGTACGCGCAGCCCGACGAGGCGCTCAGCCACTACGGGCAGACGCGCACGCAGGATCAGAAGGGCGTCACGATACCCAGCCAGGTGCGCTACGTGCGCTACTACGGCCGCATCGTCCGCGAACGCCTTCAGTACAAAGCCGTCGGGCTGTACCTGTCCGAGATCAAGCTGGAGCCGCCGCCGACGTTCAGCAACCGGCAGGTCGACCTGCACTTCTCGATCTACGTGAACCGCGACGGCTGCGAGTCCGGCCCGATGAAGGTGTACAAGTCGACGGCGGCGGAGATGCAGCGCGCCGAGCGCGCCTACCACGTCAAGTTCAATCTGAACGTGCCGCTGATGGGCGACATCAAGATCGAGCTGCACAGCAAGAGCAAGATGCCGAAGAAGGCGAAACTGTTTCAGTTCTGGTTCAATACGTTCTTCGTCGAGGACGTGGTGCCGGTCGGTGGTGTTGGTGGCGGATGCGGTGACAGGACACAGCCGCCGTTCGGCGAGAGCTCGGCGGCATCGTCGTCGGCGGCCGCCGTGGTGGCAGCGGCGGCGCAGATGGAGCAGGACGTGAATGGGTACCTGGCGGCGGGTGGCAGTGGACCACCTGGTGCGGCGGCGCAGCTGCCGGCGAACCGTCCGCTCATGCTCTGCCTGCGGAAGAACGAGCTCGACATTGTCAACAAAAAGGACAAGCAACACAAGACTTTCTCAGCGGATTTTAAGGTGAGTGCCGAATGCAGCTGGCTACTTTTTTTCCTCGTTGTGTGTTTCAGTGGCACGCGCTCGATTTGCGAGAACAATCCGTCCACTTGAAACATCTATATAAATTCAAACAATTGCCAAGTCCTGATAAGCGCTATCGCTTTGATATTACACTAGGTTTGTGCACATGCATTCACGCAAGGAGGTTCTCATTTCATTCCTCATTGAAGGATTGTCTTAGGTTATAAAGATTCGAAACCTGCAGTTATTATTAATAACAATGTATGTAATTGCTAAAGTTTGGTTTGAAGTGCTAAAAAGCAATCTGTGCACATTGGGTTGCCTACATGACTTTTTGATAATTGCAGGATTTGCACTTTTCGCTTCGTCCCACTAATTCGCCCGCATTTTTTAGATAACGCTGTACTTCTTAAGACATTCCCCAAACGTCGTGTCCGAGTGGAGCATGCCGTCTGCACACCATCCGCAGGAGCGTTCGAGCGGAAGTTCCGAAGCGTCCGATTCGGACTCGTCCGTCTGGGACAGTGGTGAGTTGAACATGTTGTTTAATCAAGACCATCCTGGTGGAAACGACTAACTTCCCGCCCTGGTGAGCGATCCGGTGGCATTGGATCCGCAGTAGTAGTCAATCCGTTGTCAAGCGAATCGAGCCAATATCTCTTGCACAAAACCAACCTACCACCTAATCTAATCAATGCCGAAGCGCGCCGGCGAACCGCCTCGCTGGCGACGACGTCCGCATCTAACCAAGTAAATCTAAGACCGTACTGGAATGGCACTTGTGCAGTTGCGAACGCCAGACAAACCACGAACAATTTGCATGACGCTCCGGCGACACTCCGCCGCCGCGCACGACGGCGACGACGTCGACGGCGTCGCGACCAAAACCACATCATCTCGATTCCATTGCTTTTCATTTACACGTTTGCGCTTCCACCCATCACCCCTCATACTTCCGGTGTGTGCTTTTTGGTGTTTCGATGCGTTTCTAATCGTTGTGGTTGCTTGTTGTGTGTCGTGTGCGAGATCGAGCTGTGCATGCCACCCCCACGTCCTCCAACTTGTACATAGTTCTTGCACCGGCGACGACGATGCGCGGCATCCTCGAGCATCGGCCCGCCCCCCTAAATTGAGCGAATGCATTCGCATAATTCGATTTCTCTTGGCGTTCCATCCCACTGTGATTCTTTTACATGCAGCCGTGGAGTGCGATCTGAGCATCGATCCGAGAGGCGTCGGATACACGAGGTTGCTATCCGACTGCGAGCTCTCGACGAAGCTGACCGACCTGCACGCCGAATTGTTAGCCGTGTGAGGGACGCTTGCAGTCATTTTAGTGACGACGATCTGGGTTTGAATGCCGTTCTTGTAGCGAAAGTTTAATTACAACATATTCAACAATTGCACAATCGCGTTTCGCATGGTAACCGAGCAAAGATCAATCAAACACATTCGTTCGATGTGATAACTTTCGATGCTTTAAACTTTCATTACAACGGACAGCATTTCTCTATAAATACTATCAGAACATGTGATAAATTCCCTATTGGTACGCTGATCAATTTTCTCACTTATCACTTATCTTCCGCGAATTTTTGCGAACTATTCGCCACATCCATTTCGCATTCGGTTTCACTACGCGTGCACGCGTTTGTTAACGCTAAGAGCAACAACAAACAGCTTCACTCGTCGTATACTCTTCGCAGTATGAACTAAGGTCTAAAGTATTCGTAAATTTCCAAAACGTACACCTAAAGTGTCATCAAAACTCGTACACTAGCAATGATTGAATAAAAGATTTTTACTAGCAACGTAATATAGTAGCAAAATTTGTACTATATGTATTTTTGAAACAGAATATAACATAACGAAACAAAGCAATCGATGTGATCTCTGTTGAATTAATATGCCAACGCTGTTCTCTGTTGTTTTGTGCTTCACTGAAAATACTCTCTCTCTCTTCTTCGCCGCCTTCGCTCTGATTTTGTTTAAATAACCATGTGGAATCGCCCCCCGCATTTCTCGTGCATTGTTTACGATTTTATTTTACTATTTCATTTGTTTTTAGGCGAATCGACGGTGTTATGAGTGATACTCGTACGATGTGGACGCATAACGATAGTCAAATTGAAACCATTTCTTTTGCATTGTTGTTGCACCCAGAGAGCAAACAAACAGCAAGCGCACGCCACTCCATCCATAGCGTGTCGCGCCCGATGTTTGTTGCAGTATCGCGGGCCCGTCCAAGATCAAATTGTTTCAGTAGTGCAGTAGGAAACGCTTCTGTCAACATTTTCAACAATGCGTGCGCGCGCGCTAAGCGCAAGCTGGATGAGCGAAAATGGCGTACGAGTCTGAGCACGTTTTGCATGGATTCCGATTCTTGATGTCCGAAAAATGCGCGCGCGCGCGCGTGCACTCATCTCCCAGGCCATCATCATCATCATCAGCATCATCATCATCAGCATCATCATCATCATCACCACCTTCATTCGATCATCGCTTCATCGACGTGCGCCATCGCCCATCGTGTCACCACGAAAACGAAATCAAATAGGTAAATGTTTGTATTGTTTTCTTTTGCGCTCGCATTCATCCACTCGCATCGCTCACGCACCGCAAACGCGATGTGCGGCTTCTGCATTCACGCAATTCGCATCATTATCATCATCGCATCAATTGTGCGCGCCCAGCAGCGTCGTTCGATAGAGACATTGTGCAATCGCGATATGATGCACGCACAATTCGAGTCTCGAGCTATCATTGATTGACGACATCAGCACAGCCTGATGGATTTTGCAACCCACAAGCAAGCAAGCAACAAAACGATTTCGCAAATTTTTGAAGAAAATGCGAACACGGGCGCAGAAATATTTGCAAATTGTGCCATTCAATTCTCTCCTCCCATCGTCAATAAGACGCAACAACACATTCATGCAAGTGGACCAACCGTATCGAATATTTGTGCATGAGGAAATGCACGCTCGCATATTTCGGTTATCGATGTGATGCAATCTCACGTTGCTAGTTTGAAGCAAGCGGCGACATCATTCTACTACGTTTTTTGTCGCACATTAATCTCGTAAGATAGATACTACCCCGCAATTCGGCGTCGGCCAGCCGTTCAAATGTGTAACAACATTGGTCCGTACATATTCTAAACAGCACCAACTCACAAGCAACAACTGCAATACTATATGGTACGTTATTAACGAACGCCAGCCAAGCAAACACCATACACCAGTAGATTATTTTCCGAGCGAACTATGTATGAACAATGCGCGAGGAAGTAATCAAATGAGAGGTAGGCGCGCGCTGTGCTGCTGCTGCAGAAAATGGCAAAAATAATGAAAATGACGGAAGTACAAATTTATTATATTTTTATTCAAATAAATGATCTCACGTTAATAAATATCTATCGTCATTGCTACAATGATACACTACAACTTAATTATTATTATTAATGTTAAATATAATTAAAACAATTGCGCATGTAATGTTACCCACGGAGAAAAGTGCAAGCAAGAGAGAAAGATTTGACGGTAATTGCACGAAGGAAGTCGAAGGAAGGAAGGAAAATGTACTATGAATCAAAACTCCATTATTGTACCTTCATATGCACATAATTGTAAAACAACTTGTAACTTTTTGGGTGTTTATGTTAGTGTTGTTAAAATTTTATCCAGAAATTTGATTGTATATTTATCGATGTTGCGAGGAATCACATTCACACTGAAACACACACACGTTAAACTTGCCAAATTTTACTTTTAACGAAATAGAAACAAGATCTTTCTTGTGATAATAGATATTAAAAAACAAACTATATAATCTCATATATCTTAATTGCACCAGACACACGCGAACACACACAGAATGCGAGGAAAACACGTTATTTGTATGTATCTAATGGATCTTGGCACCGGGCACAACCAAATTCTAAAATCAATACGAGCGCACGTTGATGATCGGCTCGTCTAAAATAATGCAATAACGAGAACGCGTTGGTTTTGTTTACGGGGCGGCCGCATCATATTTTGCTGTCGCTTCGCATCGCGCTGAAACCAGCCGCGCCGCAAACGCGATCAGTGCGCGCGAGCAATTTTGTTGTGTTTACAGAAGCTGCAAGATCACAAAAAAGAAATCCGTAGTTATTAGTAGTAATAATGTATGTTGTAACAAGAGGAAAATCATTCGGCGGTTTCTTCGTCGCGGCCGCAGCATCCACATTATGTGACATGTGTAGTGCGCCAGTCACGCGGGCGAACGCTTCGGAAAACAATTGATCCTAAACGTGATGATGAGAGAGTAAAAGCGGAATTACATACATATTCGATTTGCTTCGTTCGACAATAATCGAGCGCCAACCCCGTGAAAATGTGTCGCACACGTCTCACATAATGTGCGCTTTGGCGGCTGCGACACGATCGCAACCATGTTGCAAACCAATCGTACTCTCTAATTGAAAGGCTGTTTATTACTAATTAATATAAATATAATTATATTTGATAACTATAATTATATGCTTATATTATGCATAAATAGATAGTATTTATTTCAATTGTTTAACGATGAAAATAATTTTATGGCGATAGCACGATTTTATCTAATTCCAAATTTTGAACTATGATATAGAAGTTTGAGAAAGTGGCGAGATGAAACAAAAAAATATATATGGACGAGAATGTATTTTTATACACTTGTGGATATGTTCCAGCGCGCAAGTTGAGGCGGACTTGTGTCGCGCCATCAACTTTCGCGCGTTATTTTAGCAAATTTACGTTATTTATCTATCCGAATGCATATTTACGATGAAAATAGCGCAAAAAGAGATATACGTTTGTAGCAAAGTATATTTATAAATGGATGCTGTCCTCCGTGTGTGGAGGCCTGGTTAACTAATTACTGTCAATATTATGTATATTTCATGTACACATGTACTTATTACTTGTATTTTTATCCTATGTTAGTTGTAACATTTCTGCAATTCATCAATTGATGGTTTATCGATACGCAGTTCTTAAGTTCGTAAGTGCCAAATCAATCCCCCCATTCGTCGGATCGATTGATTGTGTACAAGAATGCGATCGGCTGTGAGCGATTGAATGCATGATGGGCGCAAATCACATCGATTTCGCATCGCAATCTTTGGATGAGCTATCATTTTTGCGAATGCGCGACATCGAAGTCGTTCGCTCCCTCTGCAGCGCACATGATGTATACATTTGCTGATAAGCGCCGATTACATTTTGTACATTAATGTGATATAGTTGTGTTGGTTTTCCGTGGCATAACAAGAACATGAAGAGCAACAAAAAAGAAAACAAACAACAACGGTGTAGATTCCAGCACACTAGAATTTATACAAAAGCAAACAAGTATACGATCCATGAATACTCTCTCATTCTATTTAAATTTTAATTTAATCATGTCGATAATTGCAAATTATCGTTTCGATTGCGAAACAATTTCTGACGTGCAAAGTGCTTAGGCGAATAAGTGTAAAGTATATTGTATTTATTTAAAATTAACTACCTTCTATAATTTGCCATTATATTTTGTATTGACTTTTTGTAACTTGTTAGATTAGTGGAAATATTGAGAATACAAAGGCGAGCGGAGGAAGTTAATTACGAAATGTCGCACCGGTATTAAACACATTTACAGTCGCTTCGATAACCCAACGATCTGCAATTTGTATTAAAATTCTGTTTGATTGTCCACCTTCACCCCCTAAATATAGTATTTATTGTTTCGTGATGTAATGTTTAGTCAACAGCATTATGAGAACAAGTTTACATCAAGTCTTGCAATTAAATCAACGCTTTTTAATTGGGAAAATGTGATGTCTAAATTATATATGTTGTGATTTAAATTTAGCAATTTACTTTGTTTTGATTAAACGGATGTTATAGACAAAACAGTATTGTTTATTGTACTAATTATATTCAAAAAGCGAGTTCATAAATATGATTTAAAGTTCCATCGCGGATGTGTAAGCTGACACTGCAAGGGAAATGGTATAAAATCATTAAGTTTACTTCACATTTAATAATAGAAAAGTTTTAGGCGAAGATGTGATCAATTATCTAGCTCTACTGCGACAAAATGGAATCGTTCCCATTGTCGACATTTCAAAACAATATTGGTACGTTTTAATCGCTCGTGTTTCATTTCACTAATGCCGTTTTCTTCTTTTAGGTCTGCGTGGTTTGAGATTTCATCATTTCCCAAAATTTGATGAGGAAATTTAAGTATAAGGGCATAAAATTAACAACAAGCAATTAGTATATGCGTTACCAGTATCTTAACTTGATAAGCAATGATTTTTTTCAATCTGGTACAGGTTGTTTTATAGTTATCTACAAGTAAATAAATTCTTTAAATGAAAGGTAATTTAGTGTCATGAACCACAAAGTAGTGGTGAGTGTCCTATGCGAAATACTTATGTAATTTTGAATTAGCCGGTTTAAATTAAACATGGAAGTTGAATATGCCTAATTTGTTTTCTTTATTATAGACAACCAAACATACAGATACGCAATTTGCTGATTCACCTCAGATTTGTCCATCCGTCTATGAAAACCTGTGAAAACCACTTCTTGTATAGTGAAATCTCTCTGCTAGCATAAAACAAGCAGTTATTGGAATCTAAGGGCTTTTGACTTTTTATCAATGCTTTGGAGGTTACTGCACACAGGTAAAGAATTTCCATGAAATGTATAATTTATTATTTTTCATTTGTTCTTTCGCATTAGATTATGATACAAAATGTTAATGGATTGTTAGTTCTTGTGGTATTGAAATACTGTTGGACTCTTGTTTCTCAACTAAATCCTCATAACTAGCACCTAGCAATAAGTGCCAAATATGGAATACTGCAGTATGGTATATGTGGACTACAATGCAAGATATTCTGTTTACTTGAATGGCATATTCCCATAATTTTCATTCATTTGTGCCATAAGAACAGGACAGGACAAGCATCAATATTTTAGGTCAATACCTGCAAGATTTTCATTTTTGCATTAATGTGAAACAAGATATAAATCAGATGGAGAAAGGTAATATTCTATTTCTTTTTTTATACAAGTATTATTCAGCATTATTCTAGTTTTAGAGTTTACTACGATGTTAGATTCTTCACTACTAGTTGTATGAACTCAAGTAGCAGTGAACAATTCATGGAGCAGGGTACATTTGGAAAACATTAATAAATGGTGTGGGTGATCACCTGTAACAGTCTCTTATGGTATTGTATAAACAATTTATTTATATAAATTTCATATGAGAACAAAGATGACATAATTTTTCTTGCTTTAGAATCTTCCAAGAATTGTCGGAATCGGCTCTACAAATAAGAACAATTTGATGAAGCTTGGAACTTATGGAAATCCTGAATGGGCATAAGCAGCTACAGTAGTTTCTTATAGTATTGTACATATGTTTCATTCTAAGATGAGATGACTGAAGCGTCATGTTTCTGCATTTGTTTGAACTGGCTTGTAGTGTATGCTGATCATTTGGACATCTTCTTGTTGCATATATGAATCCAGAGGACTAGATCATGGTTGATGAGATTTAACTCTTCTGTACTCGTCCCAAGCCGGGGACCTTATCGTGTAAGAGATAAGGAAGGAGGAAGGTTTGAGGAGCAATAAACTCATTAAAAAAACAGCAATAACAGCTGTTTTTTTAACAGCTAATGTAAGTCATAAAAGTTCATTTTTATTTTCTTAATAATAACTTGCACAATTTGATTATGTAGGTATGCAGTTCAATGCTTATGATGATGGCAGCTAAGTAATTGTCCATAAACTTCAAAACCATGCTTTGATGTGCAACCTCCAGTACAGTGAGGGACCCCAGAATCCAATAGCAAGGCATTGCTATGTAATGGTATGTATCACATATCAATACAAATAATAATAATAATATATGTATTTAATGGCTATCGACCATACATGGTCCTTCCACCATATCAATACAATTTGTTTCAGAAGATACATTGTAAAAATAATGATGGAACTTGTTAGTAATTCATATTATTACATAACAAAGTGATATTAGATATACAAATAGCTTTATTTTATTGTTTCAGATTAAAATATTGTTGATTAGAAGCTGAAACTTGAAGTGATATGTGGCTCTTCTTCAGATGATATGAAAGCAGTCCACATTCTCCTAGATCAAATGAATCAAGATCTTCTCTTTCAAGGTATTCCTCTCTGACTATTAAACTTTTCTAATTGCATCAAACATATCAGCAAGGGCAGTGGACTACCGCACCAACTTACTAGTTCGATTCTAAAATTTCGGAAT
>JARJDZ010006752.1:0-59063 GCA_030264555.1 Aleochara sp. GC000083
CAAAGTTGAATAACTCGAAAAGCCATGGGACTTTTTGACTGATTTTTTTTGGGTTTCATTCAGAATTAGGTGCTAAATGTTTCTAGCAACATTTCCTGAAAATGCTGAAACTTTTTTGAAAATGTGCAAAAATGTACCAAAGACTGGAAAAATTTGCAAAAATAGCAACATTCTTCAAAGTTGAATAACTCGAAAAGTAATGGGAGTTTTTGACTGATTTTTTTTGCAGTTCATTCAGAATTAGTGCCCAGATATTTCTAACAACATTTCCTGAAAATCCCGAAACTTTTTGAAAATGTGCAAAAATGTACCAAAGACTATAGTCTTGGAAAAATTTGCAAAAATAGCAACATTCTTCAAAGTTGAATAACTCGAAAAGTAATGGTAATGACTGATTTTTTTGCGTTTCATTAAGAATTAGTCCCCAAATATTTCTAATAACATTTCCTGAAAATCCTGAAACTTTTTTGAAAGTGTGCAAAAATGTACCAAAGACTATAGTCTTGGAAAAATTTGCAAAAATAGCAACATTCTTCACAGTTGAATAATTCTAAAATTAATGTGACTTTTTGACTGATTTTTTTGCAGTTCATTCAGAATTAGTGCCCAGATATTTCAATGATGATTCAAAAACCATTTTAAAGAGCATGACTTAAGCATTCGCTTGAACGAATTAGTAAATCGCTGTCTTTGCTTTGTAATTATGATAACAAATTCTATTTCGTATAACACATACCTGTTGAAATTTTCACTTCTATCGTGTAATGTTAAACACTCATCGTGTATTTTTGTGAGCAACAAGTTTCGTTTCAGAAGACATTTCACATCAGTATTGATCGCCCCTCATCTTGAAATCGAATTAAATTCGAAAAAATTTGAATGGCTTATAATAATAACGAAGAATTTGCAATTACAATACCGAAAAAAATACCAAACAAATACAAACTATACCAAATGATTCAGTCTTCATTTACTCATTGTGACTTAACGCAAAAATTAAAAATTAGTTGTAATCTTACCATTCAAATCTTTTTATTGCTTCTTGATACTTTTTTCAAATCTGGAATGAGACACTTTATCCGCAAAAATAAAATAAATGAAGTATGTAGCATCAAAGGTAAAAAAATTCAAAAGAGCTCATTTATTAGAAATTTATTATAAAAATCGATATTGGATTTCAAGTACTATTTGAAACATTACAGGACTAAATAATAAATAAAAATTCACGGGTTTCAATAGTTAAGTACTTGTTCGATAATCAATCAACTTCTTATAGGTTTTTCAGCAGAGTATTTGCAATGCAAAGGAGAGCTTAGCTGCTAGTACGTTCTTGCACTATGGTCAAGTTAGTAAAATCATTTGATTACAATCGGAACGAATGTGATTTCAGTCTGATTGTAAGCAAATAAGAGATTCAGCTGAGAATCAATACCAACGTTCTCAACTTTTACAACAAAAGAATCGTTACTCTTTGGCTCTTTTCGCACCGTAGCTAAGCCGTGGACACGCATCAAGTGTTCCTCACTATCTGCACTGCAACCACCTGTAATGGCAAATTTAACATGACACATGACATCAATATGAATATATTTTTCGATTGCGTTGCGCCCTGGAAATTTCGCACTCGGAACTCGCTCCATTTTCTCTTCGTATTGCGGCAAATCGGCTCGAAAGACGGAAGCTTCACCTAACTTTTGGCCATCGTTTGCAATGATTGCAAACTTCATGCCCGTGTGCACGGCCCTAGGCTCCAGACCTAAACCATCGGGATGACTGTCAGACCACAGGTAGTTGTCGGGATTTGTTAATGAATCTGGTTGGAAAGTTAAACGCTTCGCATAACCCATGCCAATGCTAAGCAGCTTTAGCGCCCGCCCACCGAAAAGATGATCTCTGCGATCGTTGGGACGAACTCTGTAATGAAAGCCGGGAATGATGCGTGGATCGACATAGGTGCCAACGATTGGGATTTCGTAGGGTTCCAAGCCAGCCATGGTATACTTTGTGGGGATATCATTGACATCGGCGCCTCGGACGGTCACCCGTCTGTGCTGCTTCTGCACACCGGGCACCAAATAGTATCGATGATGCTTGATCAGGACGTTGATGACTTTGGTCACTTCGGCGCGCCGTTGCGTCGACTGCTTCACGACAATGGCGAGCCCAGCGACGGGCATCGGCTGAGCTACACCCGTTTCGAAGAACTCAACCTTTCCAATCATCTTGACGCGCACTCGTTTCTCGATTGCCTGTTTATTCATGGATCCGCTAATTTCAACTTGCGGTCCCTGAAAGAGTGAGTCATGTTATAGATTTGAGCTCGACTATGATATCCAAGGTAGCCGAAAGCCCCGCGTTGTTACTTTCGGAAAGCATCTTCGGCCACCTTTGATGTCACTTGAATCGGATAGCACTTCATAGAAAACCAACTTACGTACGCCCCAGGTCATCTGCGGGCAGACTAATCGTCCGCCTACTCGCAAATTGCACAACTCGTACAACTAAATGAGTGCGCGCATTTGAGGGAAGCTAGCGATTTGATTGATGAGACCAGTCGTGAATCCTTCAGCCTTACGGATTCAACAACTTGTGTGTGTGATAGACAGCTCGGATGTTGGCTAACAACAGCATTTGGAATACTGTGATGATACGAACAACAATTGCGGGATTGATTTCGGATCGGAGAGATCCTTCTGCCTTTTTCGTTATTCAGTCAATAAGCATGGTAGTTATCTCTTGTAATGAATTCATGCAAGACTGCCATATATTTAATGTTTAACGTTTCAATTCTAACCCCGATATGTTAATTCAACATTATGAAAACGGATTTTCAGCACAAATTTAGATTCCAAATCATTTTTCAAAGTAAATTTCATTTGAAAAACGATTTCTTAAAGCAAGGGTGCATTTTCATTCTAACATCACTGAATTGACTCAATATACATTCATTGATTATTGTCATACAATTAAGCAATGCACACTTGCTCTAATTACCAATGGATAATTCCTAAACTAAAATTTCTTAACTAATAAATAATAATGTATGCATGTTACCTATTCGTTTTGGTACCTAAAATGTACAAACCTATACGTTTATATTTCTGAAACCTAATTGTTTAATTAATGATTACTTATAATCTATATATTTCTGATGCAACCCATTTTCACATGCTTATGAATTTGTTAAACCACCGATCTGATTGATGAATCAATAAATATACAGCAGTCCCCAATGCAAAGAATTCATTAGAGTATTTGATTCAATATTTGAGCAAGTCTTAACGATGGCACCTGATTAATCAATCCCCTGTTTATGCGTAATATATAATAATACACCAATTAAGGATAACTTACTAACCTCGATATTGACGACTTCCAGGGTTCCTTGCACTTCTCGGTTCGCATCAAAAATGGTGAATTTATCTCCCTCGCTGATCATTTCCAATTCGAACGCATATCCTTCAGCGCGATTGTCGCTCCAAAAGTAGTTATCATTGCAATTCAGGCAATTGTCATCAGCTTCGAAGGTGAAACGTCGTGCATATCCTCGTCCGATGCTTTGCAGCGTTAAGGCACGTCCATTGAACAAACAAGGCTGATGGTCGGATGGGTTGCGTTCGCCAATTCCGGGTAATGGTCGCACGCGATACTTGAAGCCTGGAATAACTCGTTTATCAATGTACACCCCGCAGACGGGAAACTGGTGTGACTCCACCGGCGCAACTTCATAGCGGGCTGGGAAATCTGCTACCTCTGATGCGTCCAGAATTTGGGATGCTGGCTGCTGGGTCGACTTCTTCTTGAAGCGTTTTGCGCCACCGTCCAAGTCCGTTTTTGTATCCTGGAAAAATAAATCCATACTTATTGCCATATTTGACGAGTTCAATTGTAGTTGTGTACAAGGTTCTAATTTTCCTGCTCTGAGTATATTCTCAAAACTTACGTGACATGTTTCTGTTTCCAAGAGATATTCAGGGCATATTTCAGGTGTGCATGGTGGAGGAGATTCACATTGTCCCCTCGCAATTATGCCCCCACAGGAATTCTACAATTATTGTACATTTTTCTATGTTTCTTCATAGTAATGAAGTTAATGAGAATAATTATGGGGCGCACGAATGATTATGTTAATCAAGTGACATTTTTTCATTTTTCATGTCTGATATATGAAACGTTTGTTTTGAAAGTGGTTTAACTCCATACTTGAATTTTTCTCAATTAGCACTTAGTACTTAGATGTACAATTTCATGTTGTTTGTCAGTAAAGCATTTCAGGTTGATTATAATCCGAGCATAAACAATAATTTCTTGACTCATAAGTCTTCTGAGTTAGTACAATAATCGCACTGTGTACTTTGAAAGTGGCCTAACTTATATTTAAATGAAAATGATGAAGAGTTCTTTTAAAGACCCAAAAAATTCGAACATATTGTTTTGACACTACTGTAAAAACTTCAGAAAATTACAACATCAAAATTCTGGGGCATAATGAATCTATTATAATATACCAACGAAATATCCTGATTTCTTCAAATTCTTTTCACGACGAATTGTAGATTAAACAATCTTACTACAAAACAGTAATAAATTTATGTTTAAAATTTTGTATATTATATAGTTGAAAAATGTTTTAAAGATATTTAAAATTATGTTGAATGGACTTGAGCATCTGTAAATTTTATAATGAATCTGGTTGTTAATTTTGAAAGTGACATAACTCCATTCTTCGAAAGAAGGGTAATATTATTAACGAATAATTCTCTTTATTTTAATAGGAATTATAAATTTAGCGCCCTTAGATACACTTAAGCAATATGATTTATTATTATTCTATACGTTTATTTTTAAACTTATTGAAAAAATAAATCTATTTTCCCGAGTGTTCAATAATTTGAAAATGAACGTCATTGCAATAAAATTTCAATAAACTTCTAAGTTTACTCAACGATTATAACTAATTAGGCTTTCTTAAACTCATTAGACATTATTGATTATAATTGCTGTTGATAGTTTTCCAACTTACATTTGTATTTCGAAACCAATTTATTATTTTCACAAAATGGTCACTTAATATATTATCAGAATATATTCCATTGGTAAACTTCATAATGTCTAACAAGGTTCACTTTTAAAACAACCGGACAGCAAAACAATTGTCTTGTAACAATTTCAGAGAAACTCAGAATAAAACTAACTTGAAGATCTACAAACGTAGTTATATTAAGTTGTTACTGGCAACGCACACAAGAAATGGAATTTTTTGTAAAGGAAATTACAGCATTGTTTAAATAAGATGGTAGATAATTTCTGTGCTACATAAGTTGTGATCAAGTGGAAATTTTTAAACGCAAAATATTCCATTAGCAATTATTTATTTGCTTTCACATATTGTTTTGCTCGAATATCAACACTTATGTCATAGTTCAATACAATCAAATGTGAATGCATAATATTCACATTCCTTCTTGAATCGTTGTCATCAAATCGTTTAAATATCGCAAATGGATCATTAAATTCATTCATAACATCAATGTTACTACTAACTAAATTTGGAAATCTCATTATTTAAAAACGCAGACAGATAAATTTAAAGGTACTTAAACTTTGATCAACTGATAACACTTTTCAAAGCGATGCAAAAATTTGACCCCGAGTAAACAATGTCTGCTTAACGCAATCAGACATGAATCGCAATTAGATTAGAGATTGTGTGATGTGATGTGAAATTATGTAATTAAATGCAATCAAATGGAAGTGAACTGATATGACATGCAGATGAAAACTTACTTGACGTGGCAGAGCGAAGAGTTCTCGTTCAGCATCATCCTCAAACAAGGACAACGCAGTGGCACGCCTATTCATTTGCCATACTCTTTGCATCGCATCCAATTTGGCTTCTTCTTGCACTATTGTGGACAGCATTTTTATTGATTGGATGTGCACAGCGTTGTTAATTGGATTTAAAAAATGGTATAGTTTTTATGCTGGAAAATAAGAAAACAAACGATCAATTTCAAAACAACAAACAAGTCAAACGAAACAATCATATTTGTTTGTTTCAACATACGATATTATACACGTATTCATTAAACATCATTTACAAAAGAATAATATTAAAAATCCAAACATGGAATATTTTATATTCTTTAGCCTGAATAAAATCGATTCTTTTTCGCCCAATTTGATGTTAATCCCAATCATTTTTTTTATTAATATGTATGAATAACATGTATCTCAATATGCGAAATATGCGGGTTCAATTAAGTTTCTCACAAGTGTAAAACGAACAACAATAAAATTAATTAATTGTGCAAATTAAACATTGCAAAAAAATTACTGTCTGGAAACAATAAGATCAATATTTGAAGACATAATTATAGGCAACCCAGCAAACAGTAAATCAACTTAAGTTCATTTCACATAATCTTTTTAATAATTTTAACTGGAATGACAATAGATATCATATCTATAACTATTATTAACATTCCTTCAAATGCATATATTTGTATTTTAAAACAGATACATTGTATTGTTTATAATTACATTCCGAAAAAATCCCATCCATGAATTTTTGTTTTTTAACCTTGTACCTAGAAAATCAATTTACGAATTTAAAATTTCCACCCGGTATGAGCTACATAAAATTTACTCGTTGCAGTTATTGATCGCGCTTTATCAGATGATTCTACTTTCACACACTTGTGATAAAATAAAAATTTCAAGAGAAAAGTAAAATCCCAGGGACATAATCTATTTTTCGCAGAATTCCAGTATTCGCAAGGAGAATAATAAGCCACCCTCACCTTCAGCTGAAGAAATAGGTAATTTTGGAATGACAAATTTCTACCTGAACCTGCTCAACTCAACCTCAGTGAAAGCCACTGTCCTTCCGGTAAACGTAAACAAAATCACAAGGTAGCTACAAGTAGCACACAGGTATCATTATTGCTACTTTATATCAACAAAAATAACCAAATAATTTATAATATTCACTTGATAAACTATTAGCTTTATGTATCTTTTTTAATATCTGGAAGACATTCTATAAAGAGTACAACCATGCAGCATACAGCAGACATGTTCTCTTCTTCATACGAATATTCTAGAATTTTAGATAAGAGTGTAATCAGTGAAGCCAGACTTACCTAAAATGAAATATATGCGAACGATGTCTTTGTCCAGAAATTGCTCCCCTCTTGAGTGTCCAACAATGAGATGATTATACTTCTTGAAAAAAACTAAGGGCTTGCACTCAAAAAAACGAAACGAATTGCACTTTTATAGCTATCTAGTCGTAGCACACACGATCGTCAATGTGAGTCAGACGTCTAACCAGCCAGAAATAACCATTGAGTCCCAGTCTGCACACTATTTGTGTGTTGGCTGGGCAGCAAGACGAGTGGAGGAGTACGACGAACCCAGCATGCGATTGGTTAACGGGCTTCGTGTACGCAAACTGGCTGCGAACGCCAGAGACAAAATTTTATTTTCGAGCATGCACCAAGCACGTGTTTGGTGCCAACAGCGTCACTTTTACCGCACTTTTACACATCCCTGAAAGCTCGTCGTAGACTGCAGAATCCGAGTGCTAAATCACTTGCCAAAAGATGATTGTGATGGTATTGTTGTATAATGATGAATTCTTCACGTGCATTAATATTTTTTTTTGTATATGAGATATTTTAGAATCGGTGTTTACTAAGCAAGTCGTTTTGTGTTTTGTCAACAAAGATCCAAATTGAGTTCTCTGCTGGAAAGTAGAGGTAAGAGATTTGTTGTTGAAAAAAACGACCATGGTCTCTCACATTTTTTTTGGCAGATATTCCAGAAATTTTAATGACATTGAGAATGTAGAGTAAAAATGATCGATTTACTGATATCATTGAGTAAGAATTGATTTATTTCCCACTCAAAGTAAAGTGATACTTGATCAAATCAAATAATTACACTTTTTCTAATTATAGAATTGAAGTGAACAAGGGTACTAACTATAAATTCAAGAATTTTGCTTCATTAGCCTTTCTTGTAATTGAGTAGTTCTATAGATAAACGCTAATCACTAGTGGTATTTTAACATTCTGAAACAAGAACTTGACTTGACCTTCTTTTGTGTAATATGTGGGCCGTTTAGAAAAGCAACCTCTCTGAAATCGAATACAACTGCGTCTTTGCATTGCTATCATATTTCATCATTTAATTAAATGACTTATTTAATAAATGCACTAGCCTCATAATCCAACTGCTACACTTTGAGCCGTTCATTTGAATACATGTCGCAAACGACGCCAAACGACGTCGGCATCGAGATAACAAATTGTGAGTAAATAATAAGAATCAAACGAACCTTACAACCAGTGGCGGATTTCCGCACAGGCGCAGGAGGCGCGCGCCTGGGGCCCCCGGCCGAAAGGGGCCCCCAAATCCAGAAGTCTTTCCCCGTATATCATCAAATGATGGACTTGGGGGGCCCCAGATGGGCTTCAAAATTTTTTTGCGCCTCGGACCCGAAATTAGCGGCCCCAAAATCTAATTGCGCCTCGGGCCCCGCGCCACCTAAATCCGCCACTGCTTACAACAGACCTTTCATTCAATATAATTCAATAAACGTACGTAGAATACTTAATCGATAAGCAATAAACGAAACCTAGAAAAACGATTATATAATCCAAAAGTAATTGGCAATATTCAACCAATTCAAATCGATTTAAAAACATAAATGACATTGAATGAAAAGGAAGTTTATCAGTTATGCAGGTATTAACATGGATATTTAGGCAAGAAATTAAATTCTGTATGCACGTTTAGCTTTGAGGCCAAATGGAAATTAAACTATAAATAACCATGCAAATTTGTTGCCTGCTTACTTAGCTTTGATACGATGTTTATAATAATATTCGATACAATCACCTTTGGATCAAATTGCAGTCGTTGTTTGTTTTATAAATTTTGCACTACTATGACTGAGACTGCACTTTAAACCTCATATGAATCATGTTGTAAATACATAATATTTGAAACACGTTATCGTTACAGTATTCGCCATGCATTTGAACACAATGATTAGACTGCAATTAGTAGGAACAATCAGACAAATTATTAGTAATTTGATAATATAAGGCTCAAGTTGTTAGTAGACAATATAACTGATAAAACAGCTCAAAAAAGAAATGAACAAATGTATGTTTAAATTGAAATGGCTGCAAAATATTATAGATAGGATGGACAAATTTGTAGACTGCAATTAGGACGAATCATAAACCCAAGAAATATACTCACGGTCCTATTAACAATAATTTAATTAGGGGTTTAAATAGTGCCACGTTTCAAGAAAATTTTTGAAATATCTGTTGAATAAGGACAGAAGGCCTTTATATAAAAATCTGACCTAATAATTTCCAACGTTTTTGTAATCACGTCCAGTTTTTAAAAACTACCTACCAATTAACTTTTCCTACAATAAGTTAGTGAAAATACAAAAAAAATAAGAACTTCTAACTTATTGCACTATATTAATCTTTTATACACAACTTTCACCAGATTATTTTTCTTCATTTATCAGCGTGCATATGAACACCAATTTCAAATTCAGTTGTGAAATGAGGAAGAAGAGGAAATAATAATTTTACTAAATTTTTCGTTTCTGCCATATTTAACGTATGTTGACGATTGTCATTTTAAATAAATTTTGCAAATTCATTCTGTTGATACAATTGCACAAATGAGTTGCAAATTTATATTCATATTCTATATTTATATTCTTTTTCGTTAATGTTTACATTTACATTATATTTTTGATCGAAAAAAAAAATATATCTAGGACATCATCTAGGACAAATCTACAAAACTGAATGAATTTGGTGCATCTCGTTGGTGAATATTTGTTCATAAAATGTTGGAAATAATACTTTATCCTTTTCAAGTTGAAAATGAATCCTAAATATATCCCCACTATGTCACCACAGAGTATTGATTTGTTTTCACTCAATGTTTACCCAACGAAATAAATTGCGAGCAAGCGACTGTGTTCAATGGCATCTAAATAAACATAGTAACTTCTACATAAATCCTTATTTAGTCCTTTTACAAACATTGAGTTTACACAGCAGCTAGATTTAATTATTATCAAATTTAAACCAACTCTATTGTAATAACAATTAACACAAATATGTTCCTACAATTACTAAAGTGTCCAAAACTAGGAATAGTTCAAGATTTGAAAAAAGAACTCTTGAGGTTCTCAAGAATGTGCAAGGCTAGACCTAAGATGAAATAGATCGTCCTGAAAACATAAAATATGTTGAAAAGTACAGAATCCTTTTTTGCGCCAATGAGAATTATTCTTTATGGTGAAAAGAACCCTAATATTCAGCAAACATACACATACAGATAAGTCAATTGACATTTTCAATGAAACTACTGGTCGGTTGTGTAATTAGATAATAAAAATTTATGATGCAGTAATAATGATATTTGATAACTGATAATTATTGCTCCTTTGTATTCTTTCACAATAAAAAGGATCATAAAAACGAAGTCTCATCATTTACAGTTTACAATAGTTTATAGAATTATCTTCATTAGTTGTTCGGAACAAATATTACATGTATATAGCTCAGGAATAAAATACCTTATATTTTTTTCCATAAATCAATTTAAAGCTTCCATTCTCTATAAACGCAACGTAAATAAATAATTTCCACTTGTAAAATAAAATCGCTATAATTAATTAGTTTGTTTGTTTGCAATTTCTCAATTCTTGTTTCTCTCTCTTTCTCCCTAAAAAATGTAAAGCGCGATTATCTTTTCTCCCATGTTTTCACTTCCATTGACGTCTGCGACGCAAAGTATTCGATCAAAAATCAAAAGCTTTTTGTTTTCAAGTTCTAACGAATGCTATGTTCACGTGCATCGAACGTGATTCACGCGAACGTGTCCCATCTAATTATCTGTAATTTTTAATCTTGAGGCGAAACTTTTTGGCCATTTGCTTAGTAAATATGGTTTAACTTTAGCACATGCCAACTGCGCCAATTGCGCATTAGTAAACTCAAAGGAAATTCAAGTTAGCCGCTGAAGGACCAAGTTATTTTCTCTTTTTCTGAATGTCAAGGAGGTGAATAAAAATAAAGAAAAAATGCGATATTTAAAAAATTTAGTATCTCCGATAATATCAAAGATATTTCACTGATCGTTTCAAATTTTGATTGAAATAAATTCTTAGTACAGTATTTATGATGGCACAACATGGAAGTATTTCTTTATAGTAAACATTTCGAAATTTTGATAATGTTTAGTATATTAGTACGGTTAAACCTTGCCCTATAAACTAATATGATAAAAGATGATACAAAGTACCACAATGAAATATGCAGTTAAAATTACAAATATGCGTCTCAAGTAATTAATTTACACCAATAGACGAACGAGACAAACACGTGCGGATTTTTTTGAGAGTCGTTCCAAACGAGGAGCACATATTTTCAACTACGCGTTTAGATTAATTATATACCAATATATATCACCGAATATTCGGAAATCACTTTAACAGTAAGTAATTTTTTCCAAGATTTGAGAAAACTATGCTAAATTTAATCAATCTGCGGGCTCTTCAGATACTTGATAATTACAATTACAATTACCATTGATGTATCCAAAAAATACATTTACGTGAATACTGCACTTTCGATCTTTGTATTCGCTAAATCAATTAATGTTTTTCACCCAATTTACTAGAAACTTTCCACTATCATATACGTCTTGTTTTTGATAGGATTCCTAAAACGAAAGACATTTAATTGATAAAGCAATATGAAAAACCTTAGTTGAAAATTTTCTGTCTTATACTACAGAGTAATACCATATGTAATTATTTGATAATTAAAATGTATTGTATCCTACTTATAACATACGAATTTAATTATAATTTTTGTTGTTCGTTAATGTAGGAACAATCCCAGGAAACTTACCAAAAATCATATTGTAAATCCGTATAATAAGGACGATAAAGAATTTGATTGATAACCCACACATCCTGTATACAAGTAATGCGTCTATGAAGAACTTATCACATAGTAACACATGATTATCGCATTTTTAATAAGTTCCCTGTATGAATAATGATGGTCAATCAACTTATTTGCGTATGTATGTCCAGAATGACGTAAATGATCTTTAAAACAAATTTGATTAAATGGTATATTGTTTTTTTTTTCTAATCTGCAATTGTAGATGTATGGGTTGGGTATCATTTGCGTTCCTGGGTATCTCTTGGCATTGATGCATACAGTTTATTTTTACAAGCGGTAGTGAATGCAATTAGATAATAATAACAACTTATGCACTGCGGGATCTATGCAGTCCAACTAGATTGGAATTTACTGTTAGTAATAGATATCGAGTGTTATGAATCTTAAATTAGTCTACCATTCGAAATTAATCGGTCAAGCAACAAAAATCCTTTCAAAAATGGGAGGATATGAATTTGAATTCCAGAAAATAATGAAGCTTTGGAAAGTATTAAACGATAGAAATGTTGATTTAGTTAGTATATATAACAACAAATTTGCTCCACATCATTAGAAATGAAACTTATTTGTTGAAACGCACTTTCTTTCGAAATATCAGTAGACTGTTTCAGGCCAAAGTTATTAACCCGCAAAATTCCAGAGCCACGAGTCAAATAAAGCATGAAGCTTGGATTGTGGGAAATTTCAAATTCATTAATTATTGAAGGATTTACTGCGCACGTTTATGACTCTATCAATTCAGGATTTCACATAAATGAATATTCATCACCATAATCAGTGGAGTACGACAATTAGTTGCCAGAAATTATAGTATTAATTAGTCATTCGCCCATACTATCCAGTTAAGGTATTAATATTTAGTTCGGTTTTATTGCATACTAAACTGCATTCAGTATGAAATACTATGATGATTCTATAATAAAAGTTAATAATTTTTTTCTTCAATCCATCTGTTGCTCGATTCTGGTTCACTTCATTTATAGTTCTGACTTAATTTCTCCCTTTTCGTAGTTTCTGCTTTTAAAATTTTCACTAATCAATAGAAGATATTACAAGTACAGATACAGAAATATTTATGTCGTTTGTCAAGTATAACTCTTCAACCAACTGTACACATTATAACGGAACGTTATTTGTAGCATTTATGTTATGCAACCTTCCATTCAACTCTTTATCAATCTCTCCATATTTCTAAACATTCCGGTATCAGTATTATGTCGTTCATTTATTAAAATCCTTGGTATACTGAATTGTTTGAATGTTTACAATAATAAAACAGCTGGAGTTTGAAGTAATACATGCTAAAAGGTCAATATCAAAAAAATGATGAAAAAATTATACTTTATAAAGTATATTTCATTTATGTTTATCATAATATGACTTATACGTTTAACGCTAATTATAACACATCATGTGCATTTTATAGTATTTGAATTTTTTTCATTTGCAATTTTTAAATTCTTTTCCAGATAAATGAAATAATTTCTACAAATTGATTGCATAATACATTTCGGTCGGTTTTTGTTCATTAGCGATTCACAAATAGTGATTATTTAATAATCGCTGCGCGACAATAAGCACGTGGTCTATTAAAATCATAACAATTCAATGACATTGAGTTTGTCCTGCAATAACATGCGAGGATCGAATTACCCGTAATGCCCTTGGATTAAATAAATTCTTGCGGTTATTTTTCCTAAGAAGATAATTAATTGTTTGCACAGTTTATTTTAATAGGATCATGTTATTCCCTTGATAAAATCTACAGTTACAATTAGGTCTAAACCATTTAACCATCGTTTCGGCCTACGCTACGGCTATGAATTTCTTTGAGCTACAACTAAAGAATAATAATGCAATTTATATAACAGTTTTTCTAATGTCATTGTTTAAGCTGGTTGTTAAGTTGTTTCACCATATTTCCAAGTGCATCCATACCTAAATTATTCAATTTAACATGATTGGAATGCAATCATTTTCTGTAAATGTTAGGAAGAAATTATTAAAAATATATTATGACTGCATATTTTTAACACCTAAAATGAAGGATGCTTGGAACAATGTAAGGGATGTTTATTTCTGTTTCACAATACTAACTTTTTGGACACAATTTATTTACAAAAATAATATAGTTACATACTAATAATTTACTTCTAATTGCAGATAAATATTTTTTAAAATAGTAACAACATTTACAATTCATCATATCCTGAGGTAGCATTGAATTTTAAACTAAACCCCAATATTTCAGTTTTTTGAGTTATAAGAATATAATTTACATAATTTGTAGTGAGAATAAATAAATATTAGTATACTATAATTTTGTAATATGCTAGAGGGTCCTCAAGTAATAACTATCATTGTGCTAACTTTCAAAATTCAATTTTTCTTCTTTAAAACATGGTCATTAATGATAGTATAAAGTAAACCAAGAGTTAATGCACCCACAGCAACACCTTGGGCGCCAACTCGCAGTTGCATTAGGAACACACTTGGGCTCATTCCACCACGATTCTTAAACTTGTAGGCTCCATAAGCAACAGCAGCAGCACAACCAGTTATGGCTATAGAAATGATGAAACATTTAAATTTAAAATTAAATTACTGCAATTTAATTATGTTAATTATGCATTACTTACCGATAGGGAAAAATGGTTGTTCTTCAGTTTTTCTTGCCAAACGCTCTGACTGAGTTTCTTCTTTATACTCAAAAATTTTGTTATCCCCCATATTTTCTGTAAAAACATGAATAAATATATATGCATACCATAAAATAGTTGTGATTTAATATATCACATACATAAAAATAAAGCAAATTCAAGTAATATCAGTAATTATATAAAACAATCAGGAGGGAAAATGAGTAATGTTAAAATGAGATTGTGCAATAATACAAATGCTCTCAAAATTAATGTACTAAAATATTCAACTCACTTAAGGCAGACATATTAAATGTGCAAATGATAACTTATAAGACACGGAATAAAATGCTCTAATTACTTAATTATTGCAAAATCACAAGACACCCGTGTAACCTTCAAACCCAGGATCTACACGTAACAGCTGAATCACTACTACACAAGCGGAAACGAACCTAGCGCATGCGATGAACTTTGCAATAATCAGTTTTTAGTATTATTAGCAGCGCATGCGTGATAAATCTTGAGACTTTACCCTTAGATTTTTACAACTCTACTCTAGAGTTTATACATCACGAAGCGCATATGAAATACAGAAAACTTCCATACATGTACTCCTTTAATTAGACTGTAATCCCAAAGTTATCTTAAAGGATACAAATACATAAATTTTACATATTATACTCTGGATTATCAAATTTTACCCTAATGCTTTAAAATGTTTTTAGAGCTCTAATACACCTGGCCAACTCCTTTAAACAAATCCCTTTTTTAGAGTTTTTTTCAGAAATTAAAAGAATATTGTTAATCACAAATTTAAACATTCCTGTTCAGTAATTTCTAACATTTTTTGTTACATCTGAATCAGAAAACTTTTCTAGCTTTGACTATTACCATATAGATGTCCGATTATTTTATCACTATTTCAAAATTGTGCGTATAGGTGGCGCAGTGATCGCGATCACCAGGTCACGCACTACATACAATATGTTCGGGAACATAATTGAGATAGGTCTTCATGATGTATATTTAAAAATGGATGTCTACAAAAATGTCACGCTTTGAAAGATCCATAATTCAACAATTCTAAAACAAGACAGATAAGGAAATATTTGTTTATTGAATGGATATTGTTCAAACAATATCAAACTATACTAGTTTACCAACCCTCAGTGTTGGAGAATGAATAATCCATCAAATCTCCATTGCTAACAGTCAGATTCCAACAAATAATATCGTTTGTAAAAGCGACTTACATTTAAACGTTGATTGAAATGAACGTCTTATCGGCACCTCTAGCGGACTAATCGTATTAGATCAGCAGTTTGTATAACGGAAGTTTCATGTGAGTGCTGGCTCCTCCGCCATCATCAGCAGTCCAACCATAGAACAAATATTAAGTCCAACACCTCCACCATATTTTTAATGCATTAATATATTTTAGGAAAATGTGTGAAAATACATCTACGAATGATTCGTCCTTTAAATCGATAAGAAAAAGTACACGAGCACGTAAAATCAACAGATTATACCAAGATGATATACTAGAAATACCTAAATGTGAAGCACAAGATGAAGCAAATAATGATGTACTTCAGATAGATATGAGTTTAAGGGATGCCTTACTTCAAGCTCTAGGTCTCCAGGATATCCCAGCTGAATTATTAAATAGCAAACAACAGCATTTAATAATAGCCAATCAAATGTCTTTGCAGTGCACATATTGTCAGTCCATCTTCAATACAAAAGCTTGTCTAGAAAGGCATTGTATAGAAGAGCATAAAGTGTCCTTAATTTATTACTGCAAGATTTGTGCAAAACTGTGCAGGACTAGGCATCAATTGAGCAAACATAAAAGTGTGGCTCACCCTGATCAAAAGCCTTATGCATGTAGTGAATGCACACTTAGTTTCAAGAGTATAGAAGCCCTCATTGCTCATGTGCGTAAACACAATGGAAAACTACCATACTATTGCCACATTTGTGGAACAGGATATGATTTACAACGAGATTTTAAATCTCATATGAATGTGCATAAAATGCGGAAAATCGTAACACTTACAAATTCGAAGTCATACCAATGTGAAATTTGCAAACAAATATTTGGGAAGCCATGTGATTTGGAGCGTCACATACGTGTGCATACCGGTGAAAAACCGTTTATTTGTTCTGTTTGCGGAAATCGTTTTCAACAAGCGGACAATTTAAAAAAACATATGGTAACTCATACCAGGGAGAAACAATTTGAATGCGATCTTTGCAAAAGATTATTCGGCCGAAGAGATGTGCTCAGAAGGCACATGACAACACATAGCATTCATAAGCCACACCAATGCAGTGTTTGTTTCACTAGTTTCGGAAGGCGGGCACAACTCGAGCATCATAAAAAGAAACACCATTAAAATATATTTTTAATTCTGCAGCATTGAAACCACAAGCAACAGGTGTTTACTTCAAACTAGCTACAATTATGTGTATAATGGTTTTATTTAATTTATAAAATTGTATGATTAATATTAAAGTTTCGCCATATGCACAATATATTAACAAGATTAAATTACTTGTCACTACATGAACTATTGATGCTGTTCTTAAATAAAATTAAATTTACTGAACTTGAATTTGCATGAACAAATTAAAGTTCAAAATGTAAACCATTAAAAAATATATCTGACGAATTCTATATAAAAATGTTAAATCTAGTCAGATTCATTTTCAGAATCACTACTAAAAACAAATTTAGATGGTTTTGATGTACGCTTACTTCTTACAGGTTTCGGAGTTAAATCCTCGCCGTCACTGGTTTTTCTTAATTCATCATCACTGAAGCTATCATCTTCGTCCTTCTTCGATTTTTTAGTTGCTGCTTTTCTACCCCTCGGTGGACCGGAATTGGTTTTTGTTTTTTTAGATTTAGGTTTTGGTTTGGCCTTTGGACTGTCGTCATCCGAACAGTCGATAGCAATTAGTTTGCGTTTCGCAGCAGGGGGTTTTACGGGCGATGGCGATTTCGATTTTGCAACAAGTTGATCGAACATATCTTCACTCGAATTCAAATCTGGAGAATTATTCTTTATCTCGGCAACCGGGTCGAACAAATCATCGGATTTATTGCCATCTGAATGGATCACTTCGTCGTCTACATCCGAGTCCAAATTATAAACCTTCTTTTGGATATTGCGCTTGGGCTTCTCTTTCATAGGCGGTGTCTTCCGAGATAACGAGAAGCTTACTTCATCACCACTTACTTCTTCTGCGTCGTCACTGTCCTGACTATCCTTCTTCTTCCTCTTCTTGCCATTTGCTAAAAAATACAAATATTTAGTATGAGAAAGAATTGCATTCCAAACAAATCATAAATACCTGTTTTCTTTGTAAAATCGAGCTTAGTTTGTTTTAGACCATCAGTTACTTTCTTCCTACCACGTTTTCCTTTTTTCTCCGCTTCCTCAGGGGTTCCAATCTTCTTTTTCAAACTCTTTGTATCGTTTGCGATATTATCAAACTCATCGGGCTCATTTACATCTTGAGAGTTAGAAACTCCAAGTTTTTTATTCTTCGCCTTTTCTGCAGCGTTGATTTTTTTCAAAATATCTTCACTAATTGTGGGGAAAACGCGTTTACATTGTGGAGACGGCATTGTTTCGGCGATTGCAAGTTGCTTTTTCTTGGAGCCTAATGCAGGCTTCTTGTCAGATTTTGATTTCATTAGCAATCCTTGCTCCTCTTTTCGTTCATATTCTTCTACTTCATCAAGTTTCTTCATGAATGCATCTAAATCTTCACGCCAGAGATCTTTATTAGATTTTGCTTTGAGAATGTTCAGTTCAGCCATTTTTTCATCACGCTGACGCAATAAGTCTCGTTTTCGTTCTTCAGTCAACATCCAAATAGACATTCCAAGTAGGTAGTCGAACTTCTTTGCATCAGAACTAGTTGAATCCGCCTTATTTTGAGAATCGTCCTCTTCAGCATTGTCTTCGTCATCGTCCTCATCTTTCTGGCGTTCTTTCCAAGCGAGCACTGGGTCTGCTTCGTAACCCTTGTTGATCAATTCTTCAATGATAGCTTTACGTTTCTTATTTTCCACCACAAGGGTCCCATCGCATTTCTCCATGATGAAACGCGCTTGATTCGAGTATCTGTTGGCTTCAGACTGTAGCATCCCCTCTAAATACTCTTTCCGTTTCGTATACAAGCTGAGCCGAAGAGTATAAAATTCCTTCAAAATGTCCATTACATTTTCCATTCTGCGTAAACAACCCAACTCATCGAAAACACACATTGAAGAAGTGGTATGGCAGTTTTGTAATCTAAATACTTTGTGAAAACCTTCCTTTTCAATATTTGCGAATTCGGATGGCATTATATTCACCACAAATTTGACGGTAGTATCCGTGTTGTACTCCTTGTAATCATGGATCTGCGCTTTTACCTTATCACTACCATTAAGTAAAACTTCAAGTACATTTTCTTTGTAGGACTGTGTCCAGGTGCCAATCGGTAATTCAGTAATCTCAACGACATTGGGTCGTACAATCGAAATTTCACCGCTGGTAACAAAACGTTGTTCCCCAACAAATTCTACGTTGCCTTTAAAGTTTTTATACCAAGGGGATAACGGTTGACATTCACCGTCGTCCATTAGTGTTCGTAGGCATTGAACGATATCTCTAGGATTGTAATTAGCAATTTTCGTCATCCACCCAGTGCCAATTCCATCAGCACCATTAACCAATACCATTGGAATGATTGGGCAATACCAAGTTGGTTCAATCTTCAAGTTGTCATCAAATTCGTAATTAAGCAATGGATCATCATGCGGATGGAACAATAATCTGGTGAGCGGTGACATTTTTGTAAAGATATACCTCGGGCTGGCGCTATCTTTACCACCGGTCAAACGTGTACCAAACTGACCTCTTGGTTCCAACAGATTGATATTGTTAGAACCAACAAAGTTTTGCGCCAGATTTACTATGGTTGTGCATAGCGATTGTTCACCATGATGATAGGCAGACTTTTCTGCTACTGATCCAGCCAACTGAGCAACTTTGACTTCCTTTTTATCATTTCTCTTAATGCACGTGAACAAAACCTTGCGTTGACCTGGTTTCAAACCATCTACCATACATGGAATCGATCGGACATTATCGGCGTTTGAGTACAAAACGAGTTCCAGATTAACAAAATCCGAGTATGTTACAGTTTTTGTAGTCTTTGTGTAAAGGTATTTTTCAGGAAGGCCCAATTCCTTCAATCGGCGACTTTCAACCATGTAGTTCGTTAACCATTCCTTGCGATTTTCAATACACTTCTTGCTGAAAGCCAGTAAAATATGATCGTCATCACGTTGACCACTGTAAGTAAATCTGATGCGATGCCTTTCCATATTGCGAAAATATTCTTTTGCTTCGGCAGATGTGGATGTACCCAAACCTTAAAATAAGTCTGCATTAGTAACCAAAATACGTCACAATTATCAATATAAATACCTTTGTAGTATTTGACGTTGTATGTCTTATGGTTTTCTGTATTGTTCTTCCATTCTTCAAATTCTGGCAAGGAGTAGAACGAAAGCTCTTCATTTCGCTTAGTGGCTTTCACAATCGGTGTGATAAATTCTTCCAAAAAGTTCAACTTAATCAATTCCGGCCAATTGTAATGAATAAAATTGATAAGAAGTCCTTTGATATGTGATCCGTCCTGATCCTGATCAGTCATAATCATGAGTTTTCCATATCGTAATGATTTCAAGTCTTCCTCGGAATTATACTTCTTTTTATATTGAAGTCCCATAATTTTGATCAGATTATTAATTTCGACATTTTCGAGAATCTGTTTATGTGTCGCCTCGCGAACGTTCAACAGTTTACCACGCAGCGGGAAAACGCCGTAGTAATCTCTCCCGATAACACCTAAACCAGAAACAGCCAGAGATTTGGCTGAGTCTCCCTCGGTTAAAATGAGTGTACATTTAATGGCATTCTTGCCTCCAGCTTCATTAGCATCCTCAAGCTTTGGAACACCTTTAACCCTGAACTGCTTCTTGCCACCGACTTTATTCAATTCAGTCTGCGCTTTAAATTTGGCCCATGATAACACGGACTCAACGAGCCCACTCTTCACTATTGACGTAATAAATTTTTCGCCAAGAGTGACTTTAGATCCGAAATTTTTAGCTAGCGATGTCATATTTTCTTTAGTTTGCGAATCAAATGTTGGATTAACAATTAGACAATTTATGAAAAGCCACATATGATTTTTAATTTGATGAGGTTTGATGTTAACGCCCCCTTTGTTTTTCCTCTTCAGAACTTCCTGTACTTGCTTAACGATCATATCAGCTATATAATCAACATGTCGACCACCTTTTGTGGTGGCAATACTATTAACAAAGGAAACCTGCTGAAATCCGTTACTTGAAAGACAGAATGCAATTTCCCAGCGCTCATTAAAGTTTTCATAAATAATTTTATGTTGTTCTTCATCATTGGACGAGTCTTTCAAATACAGGTCGATGTAATCTCGGAAATTCTTCACAGCTAAGCGTTCGCCATTAAGAAATACCTTTACGCCTCGAGTAGAAGCCGCAACATCAAACGCACGACGACGCATCAACCCAACAATATCATCGTCTAATCGTTGCATACCAAATTTTTCCAAGTCAGGATAAAATGTGATTCTCGTAAAGTCGGTGCTGGACGCATCTTGAATAGTTGGATCACTAGTTTTGGACATGTTATTTAGCCAAGTTTGTTTAAACTTCCTTTTGTATGAATGAGCAGATGTTTCCACCACAAATTTCTTGCTGAATATATTACACAATTTAGCGCCATAACCGTTGCGACCACCAGTAACTTTTTCCTCATCATCATTGTAATTAGAAGATGTCAATAAATGGCCAAAAATCATGGTTGGAACATACATATTTTCTTCTTTATGCATTGCAACTGGTATACCTTGTCCATTATTATAGATAGATATTTTATTTTCCTCTGGCAATATTTCAATTTTGATGCAGTCCATCTTGGGATCTCTTTGTTTGTTGTCAGCAGCATTAACAAGTATTTCATCAAATATTTTGTACAGGCCTGGCACAAATGAAATCTGTTTGTTGACCATGCATTGTTTCTCCATATCGTATATCCACATTTGTTCAGTCTGTTGTTGAATGGATCCAATGTAAGTATCAGGGCGAAGCAAAATATGTTCCAGCTGGGACTTCTTTTGATAGGTTTCTTCAATAGTGAGTGCCCCATTTGAGCTTGCAGAACCAGACTTGCTGCCCATTTTGTTTAGCATGCTCTGAAAGTACAATACATTAATATAAGAGAAGTATGAGAAATGGCGGGAACTGACGTTGACCAAGGTAGGACGCCTAATATATGCAAGAATTCCACTCATTGTGGTACCATATCTGGGTAAATTAAACCAAAGTGATGTGTGCATAAGAGTTTCAAATCTGTTTCACATCCTTACAAAATCAATTTAGACTATTGGAACATCCTAATAGTTGGGTGTTTCAGTGAAAAACTAGCAAGTATTAGTTTAGCATGGGCATATGCATTTACATTTTGATGCATTTGTTAAGGACGCGCGTCCCCATACAACTCTACTAATTGAGCGTCCTGCCCAGGTGGAAAAATATACAACAATCTAAGTGGAATGATGCAATATAGCGATGAAGACAAAGCGAATCAATTGCAATTAGAAAGAAGGCTATATGATACCATCTAATGAATTTACTCTTGTAATATTTTAATATTGATTCAGGTAACCTTACCTTTATATCAGTCATGATGACAAGTTTTCTATAGCAAACAACTTGGAACCATTAATGCCAAATATTTGGCATTAAAACACCACACACAATGGCGAAATTCGTATAAATATCAGTTGAAAATTCACAAACAGCAAACAACACAGAACATCAATGGCGGTACGACAAACGAACGCAGCCAAGCTATGCCGCTTTTCTCCGGCGTTCCTCCAAACCGTTTGCAGAATTTTTGTAACGGTTATACGGTTAAATTCAGCCAATTGCTGTTCAGCTTTTTACCTCCCAGCCAATAAGAATGAACAAAGAAAATCAATTGCCACTGAAGTGCTGCGCACGGTAAGACTGGCAACATTGCGACCCATAGACAAATCAAAGATGTGCAGGCGCCATAATTTTCCATAATTTTTAACATTTAAGATCTAATATATTATTTGCAACATGCAAATAATATTATTTAATTCGTTACATCGTTATATTATTACAAGCTTTAATTAAAATTCTGAAAAGTAGAGATGTTCGAATTTTTGTGGCAGTGGTCCCAAACACATGCTACACTAGATAAGAAAATCGGTAAGTCCTTTTTCTTAAATTTATCTCAAATATTATTTGAGTGTAAAAAGTAGCCAAAAAGCAATATTTATTATTAAATTGAACTAATAATGCTAGCATTCTAATTTCACACGTTAAAGACCACTGTTCGAAACTACAAAACAGCTTCCCCCTCCAGTCTGCTTGCATGTAAAATGTTTGGGTACACTGATTTGTATACAATTATGCTAATTGGGAGATTATCCGAACAACAAACGTAGATAACTCGGTCATATCAATAAATAAATAACGTAAGAGGCCTACTCTTCATTATTCGCTGGCGGCGGATCATTCCATTTGGCCTGTGAGTGCACTTCAGTCCAGTTGACAGTTTTAAGGTTCCAAACTTAAGTAACAAAGGTCACCTTTAAATGTTAAAGTTTAAATTCCAGTAAAATAAATTACGATCATTCTCGTCGACCAATAAAACAGTTTAGAAGCAGGTAATTGATTGTTGTCGAAGTTACTATTTGTTTATGTTTTAGAGAAATACCAATAAACGACGGAGCTTTTTATCACCGTTTAAAAGGATGGACGAAAATCGAGGGCTTAAGTTTGTTCAGAGGGGTTCTTATCAAGGAAAGGGCATAGCTGTATTTACCAGCGGCGGAGATTCTCAGGTAAAGTATTCTTTTCATCAAGTTATGTTAAATTAGAATATGTATACATTCACTTCTTCAATGTACAAAGGTCTATCTCCAAAGTCCTTATGTTACTCCTATAAATTACCTAACTGGTGATAACTCAATGATTGTTGTTAGGTGTATTCATTTTCATATACAACATATTATGTTAATGGTATAAATCACTCTACAAAGTTCATTAATCCTGTATTTCTCTCATTTTATAGGGCATGAATGCAGCTGTTCGGGCGGTAGTTCGTACGGGTCTTTATTTAGGATGTAAAGTTTATTTCATAAGAGAGGGATATCAGGGAATGGTCGTTGGTGGCGATCATATAGTAGAAGCAAACTGGGTTTCTGTTAGTTCAATCATCCATATGGGTGGCACAATCATTGGAACCGCTCGCTGCCTTGAGTTCATGACCACCGAGGGCCGACAGAAAGCGGTGCTCAATCTCGTAAAAAGGGGCATTTCAAATATTGTGGCAATTGGCGGCGATGGCAGTCTGACCGGTGCTAATATGTTCCGATTAGAGTGGAAGAAACATCTGGATACTTTGTTGGGCGAAGGCCAAATCACGAAGGATGAAATGGAGCAATGCTCGTCTTTGAAAGTTGTCGGCATTGTCGGTTCGATTGATAATGATTTCTGCGGCACGGATATGACTATTGGAACTGATTCGGCCTTACATCGCATTATAGAGGCTGTTGATGCAATTGTAGCCACCGCAAACTCGCATCAGCGAACATTCATAATGGAAGTCATGGGAAGACATTGTGGGTAAGCATATGAACTTTGCGATCCTCGTTTCCTGTTTGCGGGCTTCCAATCCTTGCATGCTTATTGTTTACATTCTACTAACATATTTAGGTATCTAGCATTGACGACGGCTCTGGCTACTGAAGCTGATTTTGTTTTCATTCCGGAATTTCCGCCTTCTGAAAATTGGCGAGAAGTCATGTGTCGGAAGTGTAGTCAGGTATCATTGACGATTCAGTAGTTCTTAGTTGTATGATGAGCGCAACTTTAACATACATTCGAATGAGATCTGGCTTCGACCTGTCGTAATCATTGGCCCATTTTTTAAACAAAATTGTATGAGCGGGATGGATT
Organism: Aleochara sp. GC000083; assembly: GCA_030264555.1. Classification (NCBI taxonomy): domain Eukaryota; kingdom Metazoa; phylum Arthropoda; class Insecta; order Coleoptera; family Staphylinidae; genus Aleochara; species Aleochara sp. GC000083. The sequence continues at coordinate 24,774 of JARJDZ010006752.1, forward strand.
TGTTCAGTATGTTGTATGTTACAGTTACCTAGCGGTTGTTGCCGCATTAGCTTGTGAGGCAGATTTTGTGTTCATACCGGAAGATCCACCAGCTTCCGATTGGCCCCAACAAATGTGTGCCAAGTTAATGCAGGTATTACTCACAGATAATATTATATCCATCTGCTGTAACAAATATTAACAGTTGCAAATAATAATTAATACCAAGCGGCTTTTTCCTGCAAGTTACTAACATTTGATTGCATACAATGTAGGAACGAAGTCATGGAAGACGTCTCAATATTATCATCGTATCCGAAGGCGCAATTGACCAGAGTGGCCAACCGATTACTGCTGAAATTGTGAAGAAAGTTATTGTCGATAACCTTCGCCAGGACACGAAGATTACTGTTTTGGGGCATGTCCAACGTGGGGGATTACCATCAGCGTTTGATAGGATTTTGGGCTGTCGTATGGGAGCAGAAGCTGTTTTAGCTGTGCTGGAAGCTCGAGAGGGCGAGGAACCTGTATGTATATCTCTCGACGGCAATCAAATAATTCGCCTCCCACTAATGGAATGCGTCAAAAGGACGCAAGCCGTTGCAAAGGTATGTCCCAAAAAATGTCCTTTTCGACTATTATTTGTTTTTTGTTTGTTCAAATGTAGGCGCTATCAGAGCGGCAATTTGAATTGGCGGTTAAACTTAGAGGAAGTACATTTGAGAGAAATTTGGAGACCTACAAGCTGTTGACGCGACTAAAGCCACCAGAACACGTTCAAGCATGCAATCCAAAGAAAGAACGGCCCTACAATTTTGCCGCTGTCAATATCGGTGCGCCGTCATGTGGAATGAACGCTGCAATTTTTGCGTTTGTTCGAAATGCGATATTTTGTGGAGACAACGCATATGGAGTACAAGATAGCGTTGAGGGCCTTGTAAACGGCTACTTCAGGAAGCTGGAGTGGGCCGACGTTGATGGCTGGGTGTCCATGGGTGGTGCAAACCTAGGCACAAGAAGAGCAACGCCAGGCAATCGCATTGATCAAATTGCAAAGCAGTTGGAGGACCACAAAATTGATGGTTTATTGATCGTCGGTGGATTCGAGGCGTACCAATCAGCTATAGAGCTAAATGAAGCCAAGAACAAATACCCAATTTTCCGAATGCCCATTGTTGTAATTCCGAGCACAATCAGCAACAATGTGCCCGGAACGGAATTTTCGCTCGGCTCCGATACAGCCTTAAATGAAATAACCGAAATTTGCGATCGTATTCGCCAGTCCGCTCAAGGAACAAAGCGACGAGTGTTTATTGTCGAAACCATGGGTGGATACTGCGGATATTTGGCTACATTGGCCGCGCTGGCTGGTGGTGCTGATGCCGCTTATATATTTGAGGAACAATTTGCCATAAAGGATTTGCAAGAAGACGTTTATCATATGGCTACAAAAATGAGCGAGGGCGTTCAACGTGGGCTTATTTTGCGCAATGAAAATGCTAATGACAACTATAATACTGAATTCATCTATCGCCTGTATTCCGAAGAAGGACGCGGTGTTTTTACAGCGAGAATGAATGTGCTTGGTCATATGCAACAGGGCGCACGACCGACCCCATTTGATCGCCTAATGGGCACGAAATTCGCCGCGAAAGCAGTCATTTGGATGGCAAACGAGATGGATAAGCGAGTTGGGTGTCCATCATGCGCAGTGCATGATAATTGTGTGTTACTGGGGCTCAACCGGCGCCAATATAAATTTTCATCAATGACTGAATTAAAGGCGATTTCCGATTTCCAGTAAGTAGTAATAATGTTTATACTATTTCGCATATTTATATATTTTATTATCAATTTAGACATCGTATCAGTAAAGATCAATGGTGGATGAAGTTGCGACCGCTACTGCGTATTTTAGCAAAACACGAGTCCGCTTACGAGGAGGAAGGTACGTATTTACACATTGACCAAGTATCCAAAGATGCAATTTTATAAGAACAATATTATTATGTTCAATGTAGTTCCATTTTATAGCGGATTGTAATTGTGCAATTATCTATGTGCAATGTTTGCTAAGTACCCCTGTCAACATTAACATGAGGAACTTGTCCAATATCAAAAAGAAGAAAACCCGCTTCAAATATCCCTTGGTCTGTACAAAGTATCCAGTGTACTAAAGGATTTTTTACCAAAATGTTATACACCCTCAAAATTAGTTTCACATTACCAATTAAACAATAGTAACTTTATTAATACATATTACTTATAAACGATGATTATGTCATTTCGCTTAAATAATGCAACTTAACGTCAGAATGTTTCATTAATAAACAAATTAAATGAAATACAGTGAACTATTGTCCAGGACATACTAGCGTTAAATGACTAGTGCATGCTTTTATCCCTCATGGTAAATTCGAAATTTGATAACATTTCATAATGGTAAGAGCACTTCATGTTTTATCTCAATTAAAACTGAATTCGCAATTGTAAAAAATAAATTAATTCTAAACATGGAAATACACCAATGACAGTTATAGAATCTACTTAAACCTTTATACAAAAACAACTAAATGGCACCTCCACAATTGAAAAGCATATCTTTCAGGAAGAGCATGGTCAGCTCTAATGATAATTTATCTATTTATGAGCTGATATTAAATATCACAAAAATAGTAGTAACAATATCAACGATACTGGAATCTTCGATAAATATTGAGAACTTCAATGCTATTTTGTGTATGATATTCTCATAAGTCGATGATAATAGAATATATTAGTAAAAAAATATAGAAAACTTGGAACAATGCAAAGATACTTTTGGTTGTATTTACCAGTAATACTTGAAGATTTAACATATTCACCTATAAAAAGCATTCGTATGTTAGTAGCTGGGATATTAATCACAACAGTAGAATGTACTTTTAATTTGTTAGTACCTTAAATAGATTGCACGGAATCGTCACGTATCTCGAAAGGTGATGTATATAAAATATTTGCCGATAAAACGAGGGGAAACTTAAGATCCGGTGGAAAATAAATTATTGCTACTTCTTCGCTCTTGTGTAATTCTAAGCGACGTATGCCTGAACATTGAATAAATGTTATCTGCTTCTGCTCATTAAGTGCATAAACGGTAACACGTATAATAATGTGTCGAATTGACTGGAGACTGAGTAATTGTTCAAATTCTGGACGATGGTTGCGTTTTACCGACAATGATTTCTCGTCTGCGATCATTATTAAATCTAAGCCATAATGAAACCCGGTCCAGCGCCACATATGTTTCTCCTTAGATGTCAATTCGCGACCGCAGCGTAAAGCCATCGACAGAAAAACTTCATCCGAACAATTTTCGGGCCCCTTCTCTTCATTTTGATTAATACGTAGTGTGCATTTCCAGCCTTGTAAAATTATTTTATCGAGCCACGTGCGGGGAACGATATTATCACGTAAAAGTAACTCAACATCCATATGATGTGATATGAGATGTTGAATACGTAGTGCTCGGAACACGTATGCGAACTTTGCACCATCGTCAGTAAGCAAATACGGTTGTTGGCCTATAAACAAACCAAATACATTCAGTAAAATAATCAATCACCATAATCACCCAAAACCAAAACAACTATGACCATGAAAACCAAACCTACCATTTCTACTGCAATAAAAGGCGGTGATGTCCCTTGATGAAATGCTATCATCACAATCAGGATGCACTTGTAAATACATCCATTGTGATAATAAAACATATAATGTAATTTCAGTTTTCATCACACATAAGCCAGGATGTCCCACCAGGTGTTCCATCAGTGTAATAGGGATTGTCCTCAATTCAACAAGACTGTTATTGTAATGCATCATCAGGTTTACAAGAAACCATTGCACACATTGATCCCGCAATTTTACATCACCATATTGGCATGCAGCATCATAGTAGTGTAAGGCAGTCTGAACATTAATAGTCTCCATCATAACTTCTCCACATCTTTCAATGACACCTGTGAGTTGAAGCATTGTTGCTGCAGCAAGCACACTGACAATGCTCAATGGTTCCAATTGCAATTCATCATTGTACAAGGCACCCAAAACTGTTCGCAGAGCATCTTTGGTAATTAAAGGATCAACAACATCAATTTCAATGCGTGTTTCACCACTTTCCTTCCAATTGCCACCAAACATGCTAGCAAAGTAAGGACTTTGGCACAGGTAGACTTTATGGAGAGGAAACTCTTCATTTAATGCTACTACTGTCACATCACTATCACGTCCTTCCACAAAGAGGGCTTGATAAATATATTGGACAGTACTGCATAACTTTTTCCTGAAAACAAAAATAATTAAACTTAATAATGAATATTTAAGATTAGTTTGTATAGTGGTGATGTCATAGTTAAAATTAGAACTATATACAAAATGTATACAACCCAGAACTCTAAATGAATTTTTAATACAGAAGTATTGCAGTGATACTGATTCATAAATAAAGTTCAGTTTCAAACCTTTTAGGTGTATGCATAGCAATATCAATAATCATATCCATTTCATCTTCAGAACATTCACAATATTGTCGTTTTCTGCTTCGAACTAAATTAACAAGGGATTGCGGTGAAACGTAATTACTAATTCCAGCCCCCATTGTTATTGCGTTGTGTAGTAAACAAAACCGAAACTAACTCAACAGAATAATCGCATTCTGGTCAAACTGGTAAATCTTAGTTTTATCACATCTACAATTTAATTATGTCAACATTGGTTCCAATAAGTAAACATCCTTGAATTGTAGGATGAACCGAAATCATTGCACAACACAATTTAAGACTTCATTTATGGAGATACGTCGCACATTCGCGTGCATTTTACACCTGCGAACAGTTTATGGTTAAGAACACCTTCGCTTCGTTGTACCGTAACAATAATTTATAGCCAAAGTTTTATGTCACAGAATAAGTCACGGCTGCCAAAATCGACTATATCTTTACAAAATATAAAATGCAAATGCCTCGAATCACAGAACTGCATAAATTCAATATAAACACACTTTCTCCAGGCGTTGCTTTTGCAATACTTATGATTACCGTGAGCACCAAACGCACCAAACTACATGGGACACGAGAGAGTAGAATGACTATTCGTTTCGTTCTCTCTTATGTACGTATGCAAGAGCAATCCAAAATACAGTAGACTCTATCTCATACAAGTCATTTTCCTGAGGCTTTATCATCCTTTATCATTCAAACATTAGTTGCATCTGATATTGCTGATATTGCAGTTAGCGTCATTTTCAAATAGTAATAGGAGATTTCTTATCAGTGTGAAATATGTGTTTTGTGGTGTGCATCACAGAACACATATTTGTGTGCATTTGCTATTTACGTCTGAGGTTTTTCTGAAAAACTACCTTAACGAACGTAATTTGCCTCCCACACTGAAATTGGAGAGATGATTTGGACAAAGTGCAGTATACTGATTTCTAGTTCTTCAGATTCTTTCAGGTTTTCTTTAAACTTTGTGGCTTGATTATTTTCTTGGTATATTCGGGATTGGGACTGTACTGAATCGTTGCGGGAGTAAAATATCACTTTATTCCCCCCTTGGTGGGCGTGAGGCTTTATTTCACTTATTCCCTCATATATAGTCGGACAGACGAGAGTTGGTTTTATGATTACCTTAGACAGTCCTAAACCGCGGGAGTAAAGTAGCACTTTATTGCCGTCACAATTATCGATTTATTTATACAGTAGTAGATCGTTAATTGAAACTTCTTCCTCCATGATAATTCTGTAATTTTTTTAACACAATATTGTGATGGCGTTCAGGTAGCATGGCACCCGTCAGAGATGAAATGACTGAAACCCACAGACATATATATATATATATATATTATTATATATATATATATTATTATATATTATATATATATATATATATATATATATTTCTGTGCTGAAACCAGAGACTTTGAGTGTATTCGTTTTTCACTGAATTCACTAGTTCAGTGAAGCTACTGAATTTACTGAACACGTCTGTTTCTTTTTCACTTTTTCTGACGTCACGGCACTGGATTCAGTGAAATCCGAAGATGGTCGACAGTAAACGACAGTGAATTCAGTGAAAAACGAATACACTCTTTTACCAACTTGACAGTTAAAAAAATGATGAGAAATAAATTATAAACATAAATTATAAAACATTTTATTCTGCAAGTGTTCAAATAAAGCAACATATTTTCGTTGGTTTGTAGCAAACACAATGAATTTCTTACGTGCTTGTAGGATATCGAATTTGAGGTTATGCCAGTGTAAAATTGTTGATGTTTCTCCAATATTCAATCACGGAAGTTTCGATTTAAATACAAACAATTCTCCTTTAATTGCCGTACATCTCGCTACACCAAAAAGGCATTTTTCTTTACAATCGGCAATTGAAGTGATTGCTAGAACACAAACAGGAATATTTCAAACATTATCAGAAAGTTCTCTTGTGCAATGCACTCAAGGTTTATTGTTAACAGTCCACAATATTACAGGATTACCATGGTGGACTACCATTATATGCACAACACTTTTCTTACGATCCTTAGTTACAGTACCCTTAGCAATTTATCAACAATATATTATGGCAAAAGTTGAAAATCTAAATTCAGAAATGCCTGATATTGTCAAGGAACTTAACAAAGAGATGGCTGTTGCAATTAAGCTGTACAATTGGGATGAAAAAAGGGCAAAGTTTGAATTTAAAAGAGCTGTAGGTTTTTATTGAAATTAAGTTGAATATGTGATTTCATAAATAATTATTCCAGGTTAAACAACAATGGAACAAATTGGTTGTTCGGGAAAATTGTCACCCAGTCAAGGCAAGCCTGCTTTTATGGTTTCAAATACCAATGTGGATATCAGTTTCAGTTAGTTTAAGAAATCTAGTCTATGAATTGCCTAAGCAAGATTTTGAAGCCAAATTGACTTTTACTGAATTAACAATAGGTGGTTTTGGTTGGATACCTAACTTAATTGAAGCAGACAATTCACTGATTTTGCCCATTGCATTGGGTCTATTAAATCTTTCAATCATAGAGGTATTTTAATTTATATGTGATTAATTAAATACTTAGGTATTATTTTTAGATCCAAACTTTGTCCAAAGTGAATCCGCCCAGTAAATTTCAACGATATTTAACACATTTCTTTCGCGGTCTTAGCATCGTTATGATTCCAATAGCCGCGTCAGTACCATCGGTATGGATTGCTCAACATCAAATATCATTAATAGTTGTAATATTTGCATTATTGTTTTAGTGTTTAGCCTTATATTGGACTACATCTTCTGCATATGGTGTAGTACAAAATTTAATTCTGATGTCACCTTCAGTAAAACGAATATGTCGAATTCCAGTCACTCCATCGCAACTGGAAAAGCCATATTCACATATTTATTCTGGCATAAAGCATAGATTGTCAATTTTAAATAATAAGTAATGATATTTAAGTATAATATAACGATTAAAAATAACACAACAACCTAGTTTTGATGCTTTATTCCTAGGGGCATGGGAATTTTTAACTAATTTAAATAATTTGCAAATAATATTTCCATTTATCATTTATGATATTTAACAAGGAATCAAACCCTGAGCCTCAAACTTGCTCTGTCCTAGGGAATAAAGTTCTATTTTACATAACGATTTACAGGTAATGTGAATTCTAACTCAAAGATTTTTTATTGTATTCACCATCTGTATTTCTTTTCTGTCTTGTATGATATAATTAAAATCTATTACAAATTTTCGTATTGTTTATTTGAATTCTAAACATCCTGTTACTTGCTTGTTGTTCGGGAAAGTCTGTGATTCAGGACGACCCGAATAAAAACGTAAATGTCCGAGCGTGTCTAATGACAGGTGACGTGTGACATCCCAAGAAAGCTCGACGGGGGAATATTTTCAACAAATGCAATCAACTTTGGCTGGTGTCTACGTGTTGTGTCGCTAAAAACTAATATTCTGGTTAAATTTATGGCGTACGGCCGGTATTGTTAGTGTTGCGCTACCTTACCGTGAAGATTTGATTGAAGATGCATCTATTACATGTATGGCTCATAGCTGTTGGGCTTCTCGGAGCATTTGCCGACGAACATAATCATTTGGTAGGTTTGATTCCTACATGGATTGTTATAACTGTTTGTCACGTAGTAATCTTTATTTATATTTTTTTTCAAACAGTATGAAGACAAGGATGAAGTTGTACTATGGATGAATACAGTGGGTCCATATCATAATAGACAAGAAACGTATGGATACTTTACATTGCCCTTCTGTGTTGGCACAAAAACCTACATTAATCACTATCATGAAACCATGAGTGAAGCATTACAAGGGGTTGAGTTGGAATTCAGTGGATTAGACATTGAATTTAAAAGTAAGATTTGTATATATTTACATCAAGAATGTGCTTTAAATTCTATGATTTCAGTCAATACAACCAAATCTGTATATTGTGGAGCACAACTTGATGCTGAGAAATACAAAGCATTTGTATATGCTGTGAAGAATCATTACTGGTATCAGATGTATGTGGATGATCTACCCATATGGGGAATAGTTGGTGAAGTGACTGAATCCAACTATTATATATGGACCCATAAAAAGTTTGAAATTGGCTATAATGGCAAACAAATTGTGGATGTTAATATAACATCTGAAGATAAGATATTACTGACTCCAGATGCAAAACTATCTTTTACCTATGAAGTCATCTGGAAGAAAAGCACTGTCAAATTTGAGGATAGATTTGACAAGTATTTGGATCCATCATTTTTCCAGCACCGAATTCATTGGTTCAGCATATTCAATAGCTTTATGATGGTCATTTTCCTGGTTGGCCTAGTATCTATGATTCTGATGAGGACATTGCGCAAGGACTACGCCCGCTATTCCAAAGATGATGATGTTGATGATATGGAACGTGATTTGGGTGACGAATACGGCTGGAAGCAAGTGCATGGAGATGTCTTTCGGCCAGCTTCGCATTCGCTGCTGTTTAGCGCGTTAATTGGATCCGGACACCAGCTGACGAGCGTAGTTTTTAGTGTGATAACATTTGCAATTCTAGGAGAATTGTACACAGAACGTGGCTCACTGTTATCAACATCGATATTTGTTTACGCAGTCACGTCTCCCGTGAATGGGTATTTTGGCGGCTCATTGTATGCACGCATGGGAGGTAAATTATGGATACGTCAAATGCTGGTGTCGGCGTTTCTCATGCCCGTTCTGGTATGCGGCACCGCGTTCCTCATTAATTTCATCGCAATTTATTATCACGCGTCTCGTGCCATTCCGTTCGGAACGATGGTAGCCGTGACTTGCATATGTTTGTTTGTCATTTTGCCCTTAACGTTGGTGGGCACAGTACTTGGTCGAAATTTGGCTGGCCAACCAGACCATCCGTGTCGCGTGAATGCGGTTCCACGGCCCATTCCCGAAAAGAAATGGTTCATGGAGCCGGGAGTCATTATCCTCTTGGGTGGTGTGCTGCCGTTTGCCTCCATCTTCATTGAAATGTATTTCATCTTTACGTCTTTCTGGGCGTACAAAATTTACTATGTCTACGGCTTTATGCTGTTAGTGTATATCATCTTGCTCATTGTCGTCGTTTGTGTGACAATTGTTTGCGCGTACTTCCTACTAAATGCCGAAGATTATCGTTGGCAGTGGACATCGTTCCTGTGCGCTGCATCCACTGCCCTTTACGTTTACTTTTACGCAGTTTATTATTTCTTCTTTAAAACGAAAATGTATGGTCTGTTCCAAACTGCATTTTATTTCGGTTATATGGCTTTATTCAGTGCGGGCATGGCTGTAATGTGCGGCACCGTGGGCTATGCAGGCACATCATTATTTGTCCGTAAAATTTATTCTACGGTTAAAATTGATTAAACAAGATACTTGTGGTGATACTTTCATAGCTTAACAGCAAATATAATATGGTGACTATAATTCTTTGATTATTAGTTGTGTAAATATGAATTAAAACCACAATGATAATTCAAGGGGTGCATCATTTTATAATAAAAAAAAAACATCAATTCTCTGCCATAATGATTCACAATTTACGGCATGTAGTTGGAAGGTTAGTGTGATTGGTTCGCACTTAATTTAGTATCACGAATAATTGGCAGGCATTGTTTTATTAATCTTATTCATATAAGTAATTATAAAATCGTGTCACAAATTCGAAAAAAAAAAACGTTAACGTATAGTTATAATAAAGTGCGAACTACTAATTAGTTAAAATATCTGTAAATATAATAACTATGATTATAAAGTTTTTTTGTAAATGTAATTACTATATAAGTGGAGAGTCAGTTTTGCGATTGTTTTAACATAATAGTTGATATCAACCGATAATTTTTTTATATTAATTAAGAAGAAAGTTCGACTACGGTCGATCGTCTATATTTATGGTTTCACAAGAATATATCGTTTAATCCTTTTAGAATATACACGAGATGTTTCAATTTGTTGTTAATAACATAATACTTAATTTATTTTCGAAAGTAATCTTTATATTATGTCAATTACCTATTTTCTACCAATTCCACTATGAAATTTTAGTAACAAATTGAAACAACCAGTGCATAGATCACTTAAAATGTTTTAAAACAATGTATGAAGATTGTGAATGTGCTATAATTATAAAGACTATGTATGATAGATTTGTCTCAGTCTATAAGTTTATAAATTGCCGTGTCCAAATTCAGAGCCTCCAAATTGTAATCAATCCAGTCCACAAACATTGCAACATTAACGTAAACCCCTGGAGTATTATGTAAACCGCATGTTAATCCCCATGAAACAATACCAAGTTGCTGAAAATGTTGACTAAATTTGTCAACAGGACAAACCAAAGGACTACCTCCATCACCTTTACAAGTATCCCGATTTCGTTGGCCGCCCGCACATAGAAAACTCGTATGTAACTGGAAACGAGGACCCAGCCGGGCTACTCGAAGTTTATGTAGGCATTCATTGTGCGATACCAAGGGAAGTTGCACTTTTTTCAGCTTAGTTTGATACGCACCATTGCTATAAGAATTTTTACCCCATCCGCTGGCCATGCATTGTTTATTGGGTATGAAACGAGGGGTTCCAATGGGAGCTTGCGGAGGTAGACAAACAATTCCGACATTATCCGTTAATTTGAATTCCTGGTTTAGGATGAGAAGTGCGATATCATTTCGCAATGATGCTGCATGATAGTTGGGATGAATTATGATCTAAAACATAATTTCTAATTGGTTGGTGCCAAGCTTTGTGAAGAATAAATACCGTTTGAATATGTCGATCCTGATAAACCATTGGTTCATCCTGAACTTCCCAGTCAAATTCACCTGCTCTAACTTTGAATATTCCGCCAGTAGCAACGCAATGAGCTGCAGTAATCGCCACTTTTGGATGGATCAAAGATGCACCACATTTGTAAATTCGATCACGCAGCAATCCCAGCATCCACGGGAATTCACCAAAGTATGCAGAATTCGATGGTTCGTCGTTTAATATCCGGTAGGCCATAGGTGATGCATCCGTTGATGCATTGCTCATCCTTCCCAATTTTCCGCATTGAACTTCGCAGCAGACGTCGAATTCACCAGCACATCCAATTTCGTCAAGTTCGGCGATGTACTCGTCATAAGCTCTAGTTAATTTTTATGATTTAATTTGTTCCTTGCATAATGTGTACAATACCTTACGTCCATTATATCTCCACCATCATTTACGAGGCCGACGAAGTCATCCTTGCATTGCCAATACGGTACACAAAAACAGTGCTTGCTTTTGGGAATAATTGAATCTGCGTAGATAGATGATCGTAAATATAATGTTTGAGAATTGGCACGTTTGCCACTGGTTAATAAAACTAAACAATTAATAGTAATTAAAATAATTGTATAATAAGCCATTTGCTGGTTTTGTATTTTGATGAAATACTCTGCAAACTTGATGGTGTTGATTTGTGTGCTCTCTGGTCTATTCTATTGCAAAATTTTGTAGAAAAATGGATTTTGCGCAGTACCATCTGATAAAAACACGAACCGTGTTGCACTATTTCAAGTGCAATAAATTTATATTGAGTGAATGAAACCAATTTATGCATAAAAAGAAGCATTTAAAATAATTTGGTGTTTCAAACATATTATACATATGTTGTGGAAATCTAAAATCCAATTAGATTTATAAAAATTATATTTTTTCGCGTTACGTTTCTGGCCGTAGAAACAGTTCTATCGATTTAGCCAAATTCCGAAAGTTTTCGCAGATTAGCCACGGATATAAGTGATAGGTGCATGCTATGTTCGCGTTAGTTCTTCGCTAACTCTTCGACCATTCACTTAAATTCCCGAATTATTGCGCAAGAATTCAACTAAATTATGGATGAAAAAACGGTTGATACAATTTTTGCGGGGGGATTGGTGAAATTGCCGCCGGTCAGTTCAAAAATTGTGCGCATATTTACAAGTTCAACATTTACAGGTAACAACATACAAGTTCGAATTTCAATAAATAATATTGACAAAAATCATTTCAGACACAACAATGGAAAGAAATACGTTGATGGCAAAATGTTATCCTAGAATAAAGGATTATTGTCGGGAAAAACATGGTTTGGAATTTCAGGTAAGTTTTATTTTTCCAATTTCCAAGTATTTGCGTGATGTATGTATGAAAGACCATTTCCCAAATCGATTGCACCCTTAATTATATAGGTCAAAATGTGTACCTGGTACATCATGGTACAGCTATTTTCGATCAGATAGTTTTCAGACACATAAATTATTCTACTGGGTCCTTCAATGATTTTCTATTAAATAGTTTGATATAAAGTTATTATTTTTAAACTAATTTTTAGATAGCATCTTATTCTAGTTGTTTCTTTACTGTGATAATGCTTTAATTTAGTCGTTAACACTAATTCGTGTTGATGAATTTTTATGTTACCCTTGTTATAGTTATCATTCCCTTTATAAATGACATTGAAATTGTGCGTTCTTAGATTCAACATATTGAAGGTCGTAGGTCACATATCTGCATTATTAATCGATTCCAGGTTGTGGACATGCGATGGGGTGTGCGAGATGAAGCAACAGATGATCATATGACAACGGAATTATGCATGCGTGAAATTCAAAATTGTCAGCGACTATCAATGGGTCCGAATTTTGTGGTCTTTTTGGGCCAAAAATACGGCTATCGTCCAATACCGACGTACATACTTACATCCGAATTGATGCTCATTCGAGAAGAATTAATTGCAACCGGAAATGATGCATCTTTAATTGATACTTGGTACAAGAAAGATGCCAATGCTGTCCCTCCTGTTTCGATTTTACAGCCAATTTCTTCGATTTTAATTAACTTTAACAATAAACGAATTCCGAAATTACAAGCTGAGGATCAAGCAATTTGGTGGGGGACGTTGGAAAAGTTTCAAAAGTTATTCCGTAAAGCTTCCAGTTCGCTTTTCGAACAAGGAAAAATGACTGCAGATGAAATGCATAATTATTTCATGTCTGGTATGGTAGATTCATTTCTGCACATTTATTTAGCATTTCAAACATTAAATTCTTTCAGTAACTGAACGAGAAGTAATAAATGGAGTTTTGAATGTAAAAAATACGAAGAATCATTGCTTGGCGTATGTCCGTTATATAAACAATATTAATTTACAAAATCTGAAAAAGGCATCACTTTTTGTGGATATTATCAATCGCAGTCTTGATTTGGAATCTTCCAAATTGTTAGCAAATCTTCGGGATGAGCGTTTACCAAACAAAATTGAAACATCTAACATCGAAAAGTAATTATAACTTACAATTTGAAGAACTTTAAAAGTAAGAAAACATTAACATTACAGATATACTGTAGAATGGATTGGAAGAGAAGGACTTGATAGTGAAACCCATGGTGAATATTTAAAAAATTTCATAACTCATTTTTACAAAAATATCATTAAATTGGTGGATAGAGCGATGCGCAAAGAAGATTCGAGTCCTCAAGGACAGATTGTAACGGAAATTCTTCAACATCTTCACGCATGTAATAATTCGGTGAAAGTATTTTATGGACGGGATGAAGAACTGGAACGCATTCGAGAATACATGTTGGGAGAAGACGACAAACCTTTTGTTTTGTATGGCGAAGGTGGATGTGGCAAAACTTCATTGTTATCCAAAAGTGCTGCTATGTCAACTGCAAATGAGTGGTTGAATGGTGTGAAACCTATCAGTTTAATAAGATATTTAGGTACGACTCCAGATTCCAGTGCATTAACACCAACGTTGATATCAATATGTCAGCAGGTGATTAAAATGTTCATAGAAGAAATTATTAATCATTAGTAATCATCCAAATTTTGTAGATATCCTATAATTTTATGTTGTCGTTTGATGCGATCCCGGATGATTTGGTGCCATTAACTGCACATTTTAAACAACTACTTACTTTGGCTACCAAAGAACAACCAATGTTCTTTTTCTTGGATTCTGTCGATCAATTGACTGGTACAACGACAGGGAATAAAGTTTCTTGGCTTCCAACAAGATTACCTCCTCATTGCAAGGTATTCATGCAAGCTTTGAAAGAAATAATGTACAATATAACAAAAAAATGCTGTTTTTTGTTTCAGATAATTGTAACTTGTGCAAATGAAGAGAGTAATCCTGAAGTCTCTAAAGAATATCAGATATTGCGCAAAATGATTGATGGAGACAAAAACTTTCTAAATGTTCTTCCTTTAGGTGAAGATTTAGCAATGAAAGTAATGAGGTATGTTATAAGTTTTGGAAGTTTTATGAAAATCTATGATAATTTATTTTTTCAGAATGTGGATGCAAACTGCTTGTCGTGATTTATCCAACTATCAATGGCGTTTAGTATCCAATGCAATAGAGAAATGCTCATTACCAATTTTCATCAAACTGGTGTTTGCTGAGGTATGTCGTTGGAGGAGTTACACAAAACCGCAGGATACTCATTTGGCTTCTACCGTAATGGATTCGATTATGATGTTGTTTGAAAGAATTGAGAAACAACACGGAAGACTATTGGTATTTCATGCATTGGCTTACATAACAGCAGCAAAGAGCGGTCTTTCTGAGTCTGAATTGGAAGATCTGATATCTTTGGATGACAAAGTTCTGGATGATGTTTATCAGTACCATATGCCTCCAGTTCGACGGATCCCTCCACTGTTATGGACTCGTATTCGCAACGATCTACCAAATTATTTATCTGAAAGAGAGGCAGACGGCGTCAGTGTAATGAATTGGTACCATCGTCAATTCCGAGATACAGCGAAAGAGAGATATTTCAAGAATCAAAATCTCGCTTTGTATTTCCACTCGATGATTGCAGACTACTACTTGGGGATTTGGGGTGGAGGAAAACCGAAGCCGTTCAAATATACGGAAATTCAACGACACAGATTTAATTTAGCGGACAAGGAGGGAATTGCAGACAGAAAAGTACCAGTGCAACCTTTGGTTTTTTATGGGAAGGATGGAGTAGTAACTCGATATAATTTACGTAAAGTAAGTAATTGAAAAAACAAAATTTGACCAATAATTTAATCTTGAAAAAATTTCAGTTTGGTGAATTACCATTCCATCTGGTGCGTTCGAAACGATTCAAGGATCTGTACGAAAATGTCCTATTCAACTACGAATGGTTGCATAGAAAACTTTGCAGTTGTCCTCTGCAAGCTATCTTATCGGATTATGAGGATGCTTCCAATCACATCGAAAGCAAAGAAGCTCGTCGAGAATTGATGCTTGTAGCTGATGCATTGAGACTTGGAGGTGCAGTTCTTGGACAATATCCAGACATGTTGGCCCCGCAACTTGTCGGACGTTTGTTACCGGAAGCAGCCTTCAATCCGAATATAAAAATGTTACTAAATGATTGCGATTTGAAGGGTCCTAAACAATGCGCATTGATGCCACTCTATCATTGTTCACATACACCAGGAGGACCTCTGAAATACTCCTTGGAAGGACATCAGTTTGCTGTATTTTCAATCTGTTTGACTTCAGATTATCGTTATGTAGTCTCAATTTCAAATCGATTCATAACATGGGATCTTGCTACAAGTGATCTGACTCGGGATGTGAATCCAAATATCGAAGGTATTTTACAGGAACTCGTCCTGAGTCCTGATAATAAATGGGCTTCTGCTTATACTAATAATAATCAGGTGGGTTCTAAAAAGGAAGTAAAATTTAGGGTGATAATTAAAATATAAATTTTAGACGGTTTTGTTGAACATGCTAACAAGTGAATATACTATAATTAATAATCCTTTAAAAGTGGAGGAAAGTAATGAAGAAGGTATCATTAAGGAAATGAATAACAAAGAGAAAATGAAAGCGGTTGAGGAGGCTGCTAAAGATATACCACCAATGGTGGGGGTATTTTTATTAAATCATAATTTATTTATCTATGGACAAAAAACATGGGTAACATATGATATGCGCGGAAATGAGTTGGATAGAAGGAATTCTGTTTACATGGATAATGAATGGATAATATTAAGTATTAATAGATCTCTAAAGAATTATAATTTTTTATAATCATGTATATTTTAGATATGCATTTCTTCGATAAGCGAAATTACAGGATTATTTATTGGACGAATGATATTGATAACGATAAGATGTCACTTGAATATGTTTATGATGGAATTGAATATGCATCCTTCGAATATCGAGGGTAACTTTACATTATAAAATTGAAAGTTATAATTTATATGATAACATATTTTTCAGCGCTGTTGCCTTCAAGAAGGATAATTTAACGATTTATACCTGCACGTCCGGTGAACATTATGGAGTTGCTGAATATAAACTTAATCCGGAAACGAAAACTTGGCTCAAAGTTAGGGAATTGCCCAGATGCCCAAATGACGATACCGAATGTATATTACAGTTGAAGATAGACAATGAGGATGGATTTCTTTTCGGTAACATTTTCAAATTGGAAATTAATTCGTTGGTATTCAAATGTTTAAAATTGTTTTAGCTACTACGAGTAATGGTTTTATTATTTGGGACATTAACGAAGATGATAATGAACGTATTACTGAGGAACCAATTATATTGGTACTTCCGTATGCTACAAGAAATATTACGACTAGAATGGGTCGTTCGAATTCGATTGTTTTAAGTGCTCAAAAGAATTATGCAATTGCCGGAGTAAGGTAAGAACATTTAAACGCGTGAATATTACAAAAGAGAGTTTTCTTGGCCGGAAATCCATTTTTGCGTTAATTTTGCAAAAATTAGCAATTCTTTCTATTTTTTGTTCATTATTTTTGCCAAACAAAATTTATGAACAACTGAAAGACTGAATTGAAAAGAAAAAAAGAACCGCTATTTTTACACAACTAAAACCAGGAAACCAGCAAAACTTTTTAAAGGGAAAAATGCAGTAGTTCAAAACATCATTATAAATTGAATAATGTTTTTGCCTTTTGATTACAGGAAAAATTTATATGTCTGGGACATACAAACATTTAAACTAATGAAAGTGTTAGACGCTCATTTTGGACGCATAATCCAATTGGAACAACTAACTGTTGGCAATTGGAATAGTATTGTAACTTCATCCATCGACAGATCTGTTAAAGTATGGAATATTAACAATATCTTTGAACAAGTTCATGCAATTGACAGGCATGAATTGCAAGTTGACTCTATAAGTATATCGGGAGATTTAAGTTTGGGCGTAACTGCGACACGAAATTGCGTTGGCGTATGGGATTTAAGATTGGGCAAACTGTTATCAAAACTTGCCGACAGCCCATTGGGTGCCATTGTTACTCATGCACAAATAACACCGGATGGACGATATATTATTTCAGCAGAATCTGGAAATTTAATTTATTGGTTCCGCTTGACCGAACAAGTATCATTCAAGGTGGAACAACAAGGCATTAAGCAATTAACGCTATTAGAAGAGGGCACTAAAGTGTTGACGATTTCCAAGCCAAATAATCCACCAGGAAGTGATACAATAAAAGTGGATGCAACTGTTATTGTAAGGAGTATTCCTGGTACGTTCTAAAATCGAAGTTGCGAAATTGCAGAGCATAAAAATGCGCATTATCTAAAGAAGAAGTCCTGTTTGAGTAAATTTCAATTAAATCTATTGATTTTATTAATTGTAGCATTTTACGCCGTTATACTCTGCAAACTCGTGATTTTAAATTTTTACATATTTGCATACTAATTATGATATTATTATTTTATGAAAACTTTAGATGGAGTTTTGGAATATTCTTTTACATATCCGGTTCGGTCTATTACTGGTGTACCATTCAGAAATGGAGCAATTACACCAGACAACCAACATTTAATACTTGGAGGTTCCGAGCAAAAAACGAATCGGGATTGTGTCTTCGTTCACAATTTGAAAACGGGAGCATTCGTTGCAAAAATTGCTTTGAAAGCAAGTGGAATTAAAGTATGTAATTACGAATTAATTCGCAAACATAAGATATAAGATAATTATGATTTAATAGGATATCAACGGATTAGTTGCAATGCCGCAGAAACCTACTCTAATTGGTATAATCTCCACTGATAAAACAGCAATTTTTGATATTAAAACCAAAAAGCATGTGCGAACAGTTCCAAAATGGAGTGGAATATGTACAAAAGACGGAAAATTTGGCCTATATGCACCTGCCAGGTAAATTCCATAAATAATTTAAAAGTACTTAAGTCAAATTAAATTAATTTTTAGAGGTGGATTGGAATTAATTGAACTTCGAAAAGGTCAATGTGAAAAAACATTTATCCCAAAAGTTGCCGAGGGAGTATTTTCAATTATTTGTACGTTTAATAAAACCGATGAGTATGTACTTTACTATCACAGCGGAAAGAAAACTTTGAGAGTTTTTCGGTGAGTATAATAACTATTTCAAGTAATTTCATAATTTTGTGGGCTCATTTTAGCACCAATGACTCCGAAATGATTGCGAACTATCGCTGTCAAGCAGAACTTTCTGCAATTGAAAGTACATCGGATGGGAAAGCCCTTGTATTGGGAACAGTTGATGGATGTGTTTCTGTTTTGGCAATATTAGACCCAGCAAAGAATGATTTGAACGAATATTTGGCACAAATGCCATCAAGAGATGAACAATGGAAGAAAAAGGTGGGCAAGCAAAAGGCGCAAACGCGATTCAAGGCAGTTGGAACGTTAGCCAAATTATCTACGGCGTTTACTACCAACGTTTTAATTGAGAATAAAAGAAATGACGAGTTCAATAATAATAAAGAGGAAACTGCTGAGGTTGAAGCAATCGGTGCTGCGTAAGTTTGTTGAATTTTTCTAGTCTTGGGAATAATAATATTATATTATGGTTAACGATTTAGTTATGCGCTTTTAGAACAAAATGCATGTGATTACTGTAGCATTTAAATGCAGATTTGGAAATTTTAATTTAGGCAGTGTAACAATTATTAATTCGCCAACAAGTAATCCTAAATAATGGTAACTAGATGCATTTTTCTGTGGAACTTAAATATGATAAAAAACGCAAATTTTAATCTTAGAAAATTGTTGTAAAAATGTTAGGCATAGAATTAGTGTGTTGTTTAAATCGGTAAATGTGTGGGTTGCTTTTGTAAGGTTTTATGATAATACTCGTATATTTACCACTCTTTTATTCATATATACTTTTCTTCCCAAACAATGTAATATTCTATGATAAGCAACTATACTTTGTTTATTTGTTTGTAGATAATATGATGTAGTTATACTAATACATATGATTAAATTTAAGAATGAACAATTATTAACTTTTTATCTTCATTTTGCATTTTTCTTAAGTTTGATATTTTTTAATATATTAAAATCTATATTTGTATATATTAATCATTTTATAATCTCTATTTTCATTTCCAACTTTTTAATAAAATCTTATCATATCATTATAACTGTGACGTTTGCAAGTATAATTTAAAAATAAAAAATCGACGAATAAATAATTTGACATTATTCATAATATAAAATGCAGTGTAAGAACTGTTGCATCTTACGAAACTCAAAATTTTACATTATAGGAAAAAGTAAAAACGAACGATTTTTCAACCTGTAGACTTGATTAACAAATATTCATGTCTTGACACAATATTACCAAGAACGTCAATGTTGCGTTAAAGAGTAAATAACAATAAAGCGGTACGCTGAGTTTGTTGCAAGACGTTTCTGTACCTTACATTGAAAAGTGTTCTCATATATTAGATTTCTTATTAAATATTCCTTACTGAAATTTTACCATTAACAATTTGCGATTATATAATCAATGCAATATTATTGGCGAGTTGGCCTAAATTTAAATATTAATTGCAATAATTTTATTGTTTGCTGGGCCAATTAGTTACTAAAATACAATAAATATGCATCAACTTGGATTCCAAAAAAGCTAAACGTTAAACAACTTACCCGGGCAGTCACTGGATACGTTTATAAAATGGATGTCCTTGTATTATGGTTCAGGATGATAAAAATCGTCTAAAAAAAGAATGCATTAGAAATATATCAGACCAATTTTATTAAAATAAATTGATTTGTTATTGGCTATGTGCTTGAATGATTCCATAACAAAATTTTTGCCTGGTATTATTATATCAAAGATTGGAAGAGATAACATAACAACATTATTGAAAAATGTTTGTCATGGAATCACAAATGTACTATGACAAATTAGTTAAATGTTTCATGTAAGAGTTAATTTGATTACAGCAAGCTTGTTCTGTGAGTGATACAATTCAATTAGAAATTATCTGATAAAAGCGTAATAATTTTTAGCAAAAGCTATTTCTAAATAAAGTCTACAGTGCAAATAAAGTTTTCAAAATGAAGAAAGAAAAACAATAATGCATATTCAGTCGATTCCTCATTATAAGAACAAAGTTCAAATTATACAATGATTGCCAGAGCAGATTTCAGTTCCAAAAATAAAGCCCTTTTATTAATTTATAATTAAATTATCTCTGTCCCACTGAGTTCCATTTTAAGTGGAGTCGACTGTTTGCAAAAGATGTAAAAAATGTTACTAAAAGCAAATCGTTTTAAATACACTTGGACTCATAATAGTTTAAATATTTAGCTACAATTTTTAGCGCTTTTCCATTCAATCAATTCTACCCGAAAAAGAAAATTACCAAAAAATACTATCTACCAAAAATCCAATTTAAATTTGAAATAGCGTCCCAAAATGCGATAGAGAACTGTTTCTATGTGGTATGTAATGGTAGTGATCACGCCAAATTAACAACAAAAAACCTCATGTAGATTGGTAGTTTGTTGTTGCTTAATATAAAGCCAAATAACAAAGAGGTATTGATTCTGTTGTATAATGCATACTATGTAATCGGTACCAATTACCAATGTAACTGATATTCAATAATCACGTGTATGAGTTATACGTTAATTGCATACCATTTCTGTATTGCTTGGGACCGCATTTGTTTTATTGCTATTTGGATAAATTACTTTGGTTTATTTAGCTAGCAGTGCCATCAGTAACATGCTTAACGCCAGAACGACAAATGGCGCTATTCGGACAATTGCATGCCATCTAGTTCCATACTTTGAGACACACGCTTCGGATTAACATAGTGCGAAAAAAGAGAAAATAAAAAACAATATTATTAGAAACACATTACGTCTAAATATCTAAAAATAAAATAAATATAATTATTAGAGATATGCACGTGCACCAAATGCATGTGCCGCATTTCGTTACCATGCAAGAAACGATTAAGATTAATCGAAAGGTCAGAAAGTAGAATTGAACAGTAATCAAGCATCAAGCAAATCTAGTAAATCTTTGAGCAAGATGTTAAAGACCCTCTAGTTACCTGATTCGCTGTCACTAAGCTCGGCGCCAGCCTCGTGCAAGGCGACGTCGGAGCCACTAGAGCTGCCTATTGTTCTCATACTAGTCTTCTTCAAGATGCCCTTAAGGGGCGGACTAAGTCTACTATCGTTTTCAGAGTCGGAATCTATAGTACTACTCTTCGATGCTTTAGAATCAGGTGAAACCAGCTCACCGCCAACGATTCTGGTAACGGTCGTGGTTGTCGTAACCGTCGTCGTGCCCGCTTCAGCGCCAGTAGCTAACACTGGTATTTTGCTTTTTACTGGAGAGCTTGGCTTCTCCTCTTCGACACTTTCGGTTTCATCCCAATTTAAAGTCAGCTTCGTAAATTCTTTCAGAGGATCCTTCGAGTGTTTCTTTATCGTTTTAACTTTGCCGCCTTTGAGGCTGACTGGGATTTTGCTCAAAATTTCTGGATCTTCCAACAGTCGTTCCAATTCTTTATCTTTTTCGTCGTCAGTGCGGTTAGTAGAAAGCACACGTGTCTTAGACACGGGTATGCCACTTTTACCGCTTTCAAAAGAAACAGATTTTGCTTCAAGAATGGGCGACGACGCTTCATTCTCTAAAAACTTGAAAGCTTCCTCGCTTTTTATTGCGGCCGATAAGTCACCACAATTTTGTTGCAAATCATTGACAACTTCTTCCGCTTGTCTTATTACTTCACCAATTTCTGTCGCAGCCGTTGCTTCCACATCATTGCGGCCTTTCTTTTTTATACTGTCCAAATCGATTTTGAGAGATACGTGATCGTCTTTCCGACTCGGTATCAATTCATCCTCGAGCGGCAGGAAGTCATTCCGTTCTTGGTGTAAAAACGATAACGTGGCGCTGACGTTCCTCTTCAATACTTCGATCGGATCAACAATCTCACAGATCCTCTCCGTCTCTATGAGGGCTTTACAAAAAATAATAATAGAAAATACTACGAAATAGGAGACAACAAACCGACACCAAAAATGTATAAATCAAACCACGAAAGTTGGTGTAGTAAAATGTGCACGCAAACAAGGTGAGTTTGTTCGGAAAGTTCGAATTGTCATACAAGTATAACTAATGTTTGAAGCACTAAAGTATGATGATTGTGAAGTGAATAAGTGTCCCTAGTTTCATAATTTAGAAGGCCAATCATAGTGTTGTCAAAATGTCCACGTTTCCAGTGAAGCAGTTTGCCACTTGGAACGCCTATTTACAAATCACACCGCTACGACTAACAAGAATAAAAGTAAAATTACCTTGACTCGGGCTTGGCGTCTGATTAAATTCGGCGGGGCTTGGTGGAGGAGTGCTCGCATTTGGATCCACTTTAAGCATACTTTCGTCCAGTTTCTGGTGCAGTTGTTCTGTTATATCTTCGATGATACATTCATTTGGGGTACGAGGAATCTCAGAATCATTTGAAGAGTTCAATGCTTTAACGTCTTCTTCAGAAGAAGCTGAACAGACTTTTGGTAACGTAATCGTAGCACCATCTTTTGATCTGTTCACACATTCGCTGATAGTTTCTGTTACATCTTTCTCAGTTTCATCTGCAATAATAAACTATGAATATACTGACAATTACTTATTTCATATTATCTTACCAGTTTTTTCACTTATATCTATCTCGTCTTGACTGCCGGTCATAATCTTCAAACTTAGATCTCGTCTTAAGGAAGTGTCTCTGGAAGGGCCCAATTCATCCTTCAAGTTATCAAATTCCGATTGGTCTAGCCTCATTTTGGCCAATGCTTGTTCCATATCATCAGTAACAAGTTCCAAATTACTGATGCATTTCTTTACTATATCCTCCCGTCCAATAGCATTCAAAGCTTGTTCCAGTCTGTTACCTGTTGCTTGGTTTGCTTTCTGTCGCAGCCATAATCTAAACATTACCATTGCTTGCTGTGACTGATTTTCTGGATATTCCTCTTGAATAAGTTCAATGTCAGATTGCGATATTTCTAATTCCGCCGCCAACTTGGACCAATCTTCATCGAGCAAGTTGCAGATATCGGACAATCTAAAATCTGCCCTATGAATTGTATCGGAAGTGTTAATTTTGTTTTCCAAGTAGCTGCGATCCTTCTCAATCGATAGCAAATCCGATTGCGAATCCCTATCAGGCAAAATATCTTTTGGCATGATCATCTTTAATTTACAAAGAGGTTTTTGATTCGGCTCCCCACGAGCAACTTTTGGATCAGTCATGAACACAATACAACCTTCCGGTTCATCATCTTGGTCACGAATTCGCATTGTGAATGCAATCCGATTTTCACGGAAAGCTTTGAAATTCAAACGTGGTTGATCTCCTGAGGATATCACAGAAACCAAATTGCCTGCGAACTCCATGTAGATATCTTTTCCTTCCAACACTTCAATGTCGCGACTTTTGGCGATTTCTTTAAAATGTTCTTGATGTTCCAATGTTTTGTCTTCTTTATCATCAGTCATGCAAAATACGCGGACTCGTGCCTCCAAAGAACTCACCCGTTTAGCGAAAACTACAAACTTTGCCATAAATGGAACGTGTGCGGCCTACAAAGTAAAAATAAAACCATTAATAAAACTGTGTTGTGATGGAAAAACTGATGAAAATTTGATAGAATATTATTACCTGTGTATAAAGTTCAGTTGCCATTCTTGCCGAATCAGCGACATTTCGGCAATCCATGAGCCAGAATCGAGCGGAAACAGTGGTTGTAAAAGATACGCAATCTTTAACGAATGATAATGGTGTGGATCCTGTGACATCCTCCCAAACGGCTTTATTCTGTCCACCTGTATAATTCATAATCAGTAATGCAACCACATTTAACAATTGAATGCAACAAGAAGAACATTTAAAACGCAAAATAGGAAGAGATTTAATGGAACTAAATTTACCTGATTTAGTTCCTACGCGAAGCATGTATACCAACATAACAATTTGCAACAAGTCCATTCAACATTGATTCTCAATAAATAATAAAAACTGAAGGAATAGGAAAATATAGATTTTCCTTCAACCCACAATAATGAAAATTAAAATCGTGAGACAGGCAATATAAAAACCAAGTAATATGAAAGTTATGAAATATGAGCAGATATTACTTGGTCCTTTTTTGAAATGTGTACATCTAAATTATCTCATTACAGATTAGTAATAGAAAAACATGCGACTGGAATCGCAAACAACATTTTGTTAAATAAGGGTAGATAAAATAAAAATTCTGCAAACTAAATGGATACAACTTCAATATCAAGAAATTGAAAAGGGATTTGATTAAATGATATGATTCTCACCTGTAATTGAACACAAAAGTCTGAGCGTTGGCGCTGAGCCAGAATATTGATTGATCATTCCTTGGGAGTGAGCTCGAGGTGCCGGCAAGCTGAGCGTTATAGCTTTATGGAATTTCCTACGTCGAGGCTCAACTGTTACAATCGGCGATACCGCAACACTATGACCAAGCAATTTTGAAACTAATTCGGGTTCAATTGCTTGAGCCTAAAATTGCGAAAGTTAAAACATGATCTCCCACTGCGAAATAATACATACTTGAAGTCCAACTCTGATGCGCTTAGTCAAAGCATTTGATGGGAACACAGCTTGAACCAGAGGAACAGCTGAACTGGAAACTGTACCACCATCAGGGCCAATTCCATGAACTTCTTGGCGTACTCGCGAGACAACAGCAAAATAATGCGGAAAATCGTTCGTCAATATTCTCGTAATTCGATTGGTATGCAAGTCGTCGATTTTACTGAGTTCTGAAGATTAACAAATAGTCAATGCAATTATATTCGCACACGATTTATACCAACTCTTAGACTAGTATGAAACCAAATGTATACCTTCTCCTTCGAAACTGTGTTGCAAAACATCCTGAACTGCTTCTTCATTGGCTTCCAGCGTGTGCTCCTTCCATGTTTCACCATTTTCCGAACGCAATACAATGATTTCACGTTGCTTGCCTCGCAGCGAAGCGAAGTGCGGAACTTCGATAATTACTGGACTATTATAAAAAATATATTACGTGAGTTTAATGTAATTATTACTCATTGCGTGCAATAAAATTATTACTTTATCTCTAAGAAGTATAAATATAGAAAGTTTTAATCCGTTTCCGGAAGAACATGAAAGCAAATGAGTTTACGTGGAATTTCAAAAAGCAAATGGCTGTCGCAAAATTAAATTTGGTCAATCGTGTGTAATGCTTACCCTAAGAATTTGGCACCAACAGGTCCTAGTTCCAATATTCTGCTGGCTAATGCTTCGCCTTCCATTAATGGAGGTGGATGTGGCATACGTTTTGGTCGGATGTATCGACATGTAATTCTTGTCGGACTTCCAGCACACCGTGGAGGTACGATAACGCGGACTCCAGAATGACGACATCCCCGCATTGCACCACCTCGTGCATCAACCAAAAACGAAACTAGAAAGCTGTTACGAAAACAATTATTAGCACTCATCCGTACCTTTGTCGGTAGTAATTATATTAATATTGTGCTGGACAATGATGATTTCTTACACACCACAAAATATAGAAGCGCAAGCCATTAAAACAATTCATGTGCCATTTACGGTTATTAAGCTAACAGATCACCTTTAATCATGTTCCAATTTCCAAATAATATCGTATTTAGTATTTTAGTCAAACGGATTGTGCAAAATAATCTATACAATTTTCAAACAGCATGTACAACATCATTCGAATTATATTAGTGTAGATGAGGCACAAGTCGATATGACCATATCGTGTGTACACTGAAAACGAATTCGTGTTTCTAGCAAATTAAAACATTTGAATAAAAACGTAGAAAATAATCGAAACAAAAACAACAAAGCAAATAACAACTAGAACAGAATGTAGGAGATTTTGGCGTTGAAAATTAAAAATTTTGTTAATGCATAATTGAAATCTCATTCATGTTGTATGTGATGTGTCGCTCTTTCGCAGCTCAGCATTCCCACTTACTTCCTCCAATTTGGTATTCTGCTATTAATCCGGGAAAACGGGAAAGAAAACGTACTTTTGTTCAATTAGTTTTCCTAACTTATCAGCAGCATTCGTTATTAATATGAATAATAATATTCATAAGTTTTTTAATGTACAAGCTGATATACCAGTTAGACTTAAGCGATTGCTCACGTATTTGATACATCAATGTTGCATTGTTGGCATTTAGACTTTCAAGTCAATCGCTTAATTCACAAAATTAGTCTGTTTCCCTATCAATCAATGTAACTTCGTTGTTTATGGCTTTGTATACAGAGCATAGTTTGTTAGTGAGTGGAAAGACGGGTGGAACGAAAATACGGGTGCGCACACAAGTGTTGATTTAAAGAGTAAAAATAAATTTGCAAATATTCAAAAAATACGGTTTAAATAATTAGTAAGAATGTTGCAAATGTTCGATTATTGTTTTCAATTTAGGTACCTTTCTCGGCACAACCCCATGCCAGGCTTGTAGACACCCAGACGGCACAGCGACCACTCTAGCGCAGACCACTCGTTACTGCATAAGCAACAAACTAAACTACAGCCTCGGATTGGTAAATGTAAAACGCATTGAGAATACATAAAATCGTAAAAATAAATGTAAAAAATTGAGGAGTAAAGAGAAACAAAAGGGGTCCTTTAAACGGAGCATCAGCAGCTACAAGATTTGTTATGGCAGCAGTATATCGCAATTCTTAAAAACACATGTGTTTCGCATTTTGCATCAATGCATCGGTTCTAAGATGTTGATGTTTTGCAAAAGCTTGTACATGTTTAATGTTCTCTCTATTTGGACGTTCCTGAACGCCTATAAAGATAACTTGCCATGAGTGTGTTATTACCAAGCTCACTTTCATTGAAACGCACCCAGAGGCGAAGCCAGCGCGCACTCATTTAGCAACTTTATCAACCGTTTCATGTGGAAGCACTTGGCAACCTCCGTGTGACGGCGCGAATAAAATGCTTAAAACAATTACTTACCCCACAGTAATCGGCTGCCTATTGATGTCGATATTATCCGGCGGTTGGTATGTAGCCGCATGATTCGCGGCTGTGTACATCTCTTTAATATGCTGCGGAGCGATGATGTAGTCACTATTATACGAATGCGCTGCAAGTAGTAAATCGAATTAGACGACGATGAATGTCCATGGAGCACGATCGCCAGCGCAGTGCGCTGGACGAATTGAGAGAAATTAACCGATTAAGTACTACTACTCACCGACTGAATTACGCATATCGTGCTTCTCGTCGTTCGTCACATCTAATCGCATCGAATCATCCCCAAGCGATTTCATGTCGTCTACGGTCATATACTTGTATTGTTGTTGGTCGCCCATCAAGTCATCACCTAGAGAAACAACACTTTGTACTCTCAAATTCTAATTGCAATACTTGTCGAATGAAAGGGCGTATATCTGCCGACTAGTAGAAAGATACAGATAGCCTGTTTGTATAACGCATAGATGATAAGATAAGCTACAGAGCCAGATCAATGATATAAGAGCGATTAATGATTTGATAGTCAATAGGTATTAAGTGGATAATGTTAACCAAACACGCTAACCCGATGCTCACCAATATTCCCCCCAATAATACTTACGCGTATAATTCATATTTCCCTGGTAGTAAGGCAGATAAACGTGCTGAGCATGCGTTGGTCGTCCGTAAGCTACAGGAGGCTCATCTGCACCGCCTGCATGCAACAATTACACCACCACCCTTAAGTTACCAAGAAAGAAGTGAAACAAAACCACAAAGACAACATTGTACGAAAACAACCCCTTGAAAGCCCAAGAAATCATTGATTAAAATATTAAGGTATTAGTAATATAATTATACAGCTTTTAAGCCAAGAAAATCTCCCAACAAGTTCAAATTCAACCAAAAAACATAACAAAACAGAAATTTGAAGTATAAGACTTCTAACACTTCCAGAAATTATCAAAGTTGACTTACCGCCTTCGTCTTCAGAGTCTGACATAAATGTTTCCTGCATGGCTTCCGGAGCGACGACTTTATACTTTTCTTCAATATTTACCGTTGTCGTAGTGGTCACGTCGATTTCAGTTACCACTTTGAGTTCTTCGACTACGCTAATGTATCCTAATTTGTTGGCGATGCCCAAAGCAGTATGTCCGGTCTGCTCAAGTAAACAATACATTAATTGAAGCATATAAAAGACATTATGCGCATAACATACGTTTGTGACAGCGTTCGGATCCGCTTTGTTCTTCAACAATAAACTTATAACCAAGACATGGCCTTGTTGAGCGGCCTGATGCAGCGGCGTGTAACCAGAGGACGTCGCTGGATTTACATCTGCGCCTTGTTCGATAAGAATGCGGACCATGTTGACGTGTCCATGGTGGCAAGCAATATGCAGAGGAGTGTAGCCCTGTTTGGTTCTGGCATCCTTCTGAGCGCCCGCACGCAATAGAATTTGGGATACTGGCACGCGATCTTCTTGTGCGCACAAGTGTAATGGTGTCAGTCCGTTCTGCAATGAAATCGAAACCTCAATATGTTTGCTATTATGATTAACGTTGTAGCTACCTTGGAAGCGTTATTGGGATTGGCCTGATGTTCTAACAATAAGGAAGACATGTCTGAATGTCCCTCCTGGCTGCTGAGATGCAATGGAGTAAATCCAGCTTTTGATTCGGCGTCTGCTTGTGCTCCATATTCCAGCAAAGTGGTTGCAATATCCATTTGGTTCTTCTTAGCTGCAATATGCAAAGGAGTGTGTCCATTCTTAGCGGTCGCATGAGGGGAAGCGCCTTTATCCAGCAGCAATAGTGCTACTGGTTGGTGGTCGTAATGTGCAGCAACATGAAGCGGAGTAACTCCATTCTTGCCTTGAGCATCCGCTGGAGCATCACGTTGCAGTAACAATTTGGCAACTTTAATATGCCCATACTTAGCAGCCAAATGCAACGGAGTAAATCCTTTCTTGGTCGTAGCTGTTAGATCAGCCCCATGTTCCAACAAGACAGTAGCAACCTACAAAATCAGGATTTTTAAACATTTAAAATATCGTCGCATTGTTGAAAATACCTCTTCTTGTCCTTCCTTGGCTGCAATATGAAGCGGAGTGTAAAGATCCTTGGTGGTAGTATGTGGTTGAGCACCGTGTTGTAACAACAACATGACAATATCAACATTGCCCAAACGTGAAGCAACATGAAGCGGCGTTTGATCTTCACGTGCCTTAGCGTCTACAGCAGCACCATTACGCAACAAAATGCGAATGATATCCGTTTGATTTGCGCGAGCAGCGAGATGCAATGGCGTCTCACCACGCACCGTAGGAATATCCGGACTCGCGTTATGTTGCAACAAATAGATAACAATATTCATACAACCCATGAAACTCGCAACGTGCAATGGAGTTAACCCGCTCTCAGTCGTAGCACCAATATTAGCATTGTGTTTCAGTAGTAATTCGACCATCTTAATCCTATTCTTTTTGCACGCAATGTGTAATGGAGTGAAGCCGTTCAGCGCACGTGCATTCGGATCAGCACCACGTTCCAATAGCAATTTGGCGACTCGAATGTGGCCACAATGCGCAGCGACATGAAGGGCGGTTAAGTAGTCAACAGTTACTTCGTCAACAGGTGCTCCATGAAACAATAAGCTTCGGGCAGCATCAACGTGTTCGCCCTGCGCAGCCATGTGCAAAGGGGCTAAGCCGTTCTTGGTCTTAAGATGCATCGGCGCACCATTTTCCAATAACATGTCGACAACCTGATCGTGACCGGAGCGTGCTGCACAATGCAACGGAGTAAGACCATCACGAGTCTTCGCTTGAATGTCAGCTCCTTTCGCCACCAGCAATGATACCATATTCATTTTACCCCATTTGCTTGCGACATGCAAGGGCGTGATATTGTGTTTCGCAGTGTAATTAACATCAGCGCCTCGTTCATATAATAAGGATGCAACCTTGTCATTGCCGTAATGAGCTGCAATATGGAGTGGTGTGAATCCACTTTTGGAAGTTATGTCAGGATTGTGTTCGTTCTGGAAATTACCATGATTAATTAAGCACGTAATTATGGTTATTTATAGAAGTACCTGTAGAAGTAAAGCAGCTGCCTTGCAATCATCCTTTTTAGCTGCAATATGCAGGGCTGGTAATCGAACTTTGCCTCTTGTATCATTTTCGAGGAGTACCGCAACCACCTTATCGTGACCCTGCTGCATTGCGACGGCCAATGGCGTAAAACCATCCTAAAATAGTGAATATAAGACGTGAATTAAATTCAAAATTAATGTTAAGTGCTATAATGGCAATTCGGTGCTTACCTCAGTGGCTAGCGTTTGATTTCCACCTTTCGCCAATAAATATTTAACGACTCCATCGTGATTTTCTTGCGCTGCCATATATAATGGCGTGAAGCCATTTTGCGATTGTACGTTTATAGATGCACCATTTTGAATTAGCAAACGGACGACTTCCTCTTGTCCAGCTGTAAATGAAACAGTCAAGTTAATTTAATTGCACGTGCAATGTTTGGAAAGAAGCACTTTGAGATTGTTTGTCAACTGATCACGTTCTTTGGAAAAAATATGCACTAAGCAAAAATACAGTTGTTTGGAATCATCAACCAGTAAAGCAACCGTCAAACGAAGCGAGTCGCATCAAAAACACAATAGCATGGGTGCGTTCTTTGTGGTCGATCTGATTCATATAGACAAACAAGCCATCGGCAAATGCATGCACATGTTTCATTTCCGCTCCAATAATTGTGATGACAATAACTTTGCTGCCGGTGTATTCTACCTGTTTATTCATCATCGAACAAGTGCGCCATCATAATACCATCAGTCAGCCATAGGAATTAGAATCGAATAGAATTTTAAAGCGGAATTGTCGTTATAGTCGACCGCACAAAAAAGAACTAGGCATTTCGCGCGTCGAAGAAAGGAGAAAACAAGATTTTTTTTAATTACCAAGTGACGCAATGTGAAGAGCTGTATTTCCTTTCTTGGTGGCCGCATCGACGATGGCACTTCTTTTGAGTAACTCTTGTACAACATCGACGTGTCCATCCTTAGCTGCGAGATGTAACGCATTGAGGCCGTTCTAATGCGATGATATGAAGAAGAAAAAAAGAACACAGTAAGAATGCGTGCTCATTCGGCACGTAGATTAAACTCGCAGTGTGCAACTTACGGAATTGGATGTATTTATGTCTCTTATTGTGCCACTATCTAAGTACTCTTGTATTTTGTCCAGTTGACCTGCCCTGGCTGCCTTTAAGAACGCCGTGTTCGGATCCTGCTGCAAAAGAAAACAAATATTAGTAGACGTAATAAACTACATATTTGATCTCCACATTAAATTCATGGTGATTTCACTGCATATTATTTTAATGTAATTGAATAAAGTAGATTAATGTGGTTGACAGTATGAATGAAAGAAATTGATATCAGTCGCCAGCACATGACAATTCATATGGATACTTGTATAAAACAAATCTTTTCATTAAATGCGTGGTCGTAAGTAATTGAACTCTGGTGATTTACAAAGTCTCGTATCATATTCACTCATTTCATTCATATCTCTAGTAGGTATTAAATTGGTTCATGATGAATCATGGAAAGAGCATTGATACTTTTGCAAAGATTTATAACGAGTAATCTCAATGATGGTGAAGAAAATATAAGATCCATTGCTGTCAACCAAATATTTACGAATGAGGAACATTTGCCTATAGGAAAGATAACGTTATCTTTGTCGGTAATAACAATAAAATGTACAATAAGATGAGTAATACCAATATTAAACTATTTTTGCGTATTCCAGGTTCTTTAGCGTTATCCTGGAATTTCAGATGAAAGGATGTTTCATACAAATTACATCATTCATAATGCAATTTTAGGTCAACTTCGGTAAACTTTCTTATTTACTATCGATATTAATTAACAGATGATTCCTCAAAAATAGATGAATAATATTAATTATTATTTTACCTTTCAACAATGATGTTGGCGTTTTGGAAAGATTTAATTTATTTAACAATATACATAAATTTCTAAAATTGTCAACATATTAATATTACGTTAACGTTATTTTTAAGTGAACTTCAAAGAAGAGGTTAATTCCAGAAAATTGAAACATGCATGAAGGGAGTAATGACATTACTCCCTCCCCGTCATAAGCTAACCTAACCTAACATTCATCCCTTTTTCACTCTAATATCACCAAGAATATTCAAATTCATGAGGAAGTATAAAAATTCATAGCTTTCTTTATAAACTCATTGCCAGTTAAAACATGCCTCCAAGCATTTCGTTCAATAAAGTCATCCTGCCATCCAAGCTGGCAATAAAATGCATTTTTCATTACCAGGTTGCACATTGGGATGTTGGCAGAAAGAATGCATCTCTATTGAATCAACCGGATATTTAATAAACGAGCGCACGGTGGTACACGTCCTTTGGGAACTCGTCCAAATCGATCTCGCTCCCTGCCCTTACCCTTCCCTACTATCGGAGTGTGTGGTCCTGACCTGGCGTGCGCGCACTCCCGTTGCCTTTTCAACGGCTGTCGGTAGAGATGCTCGCCTGTCATGGACGTTGCCGTTTAACCTACTTTTCGTACCCTACTTTCCAGCCACCCAACTCTGGAATATCCCAATGCAGTGGACTCCACCAGCCTTTGGCCCGTGACGATTTCTCAGCAAGGAGGGCGCTGTTCTAATCTACAAGTACAAGACTCCTTGCATTTTCCGCCCGGCATCCAGTTTATTCCCTGCAGCGAATCCAGGATAAAGCAATATCAGACCACATCATGGGACGCGATGGTAAACGTCGTTTTTGATTGAGTTCTCTTCAAAGGGAAACTTCAACAACAAAGTTCATTGATGTCGCAATCCTTTTTTTTTTATAGGAAAAAAAATGGATATTCTAGAATAACAATAAAGAAATAGAAGCTGGTTTTTGTAACCATGTGTTTTTGCAACAAAAAGAATGGTTGGAAATTGCTTAATCACCTTGCGATTAAAATATCGTCAAGGTTATGTCATCCTACAGAAATAAATTAAACTTGTCAATACAACAACTTCGATTGGGAACAAACATTTAGCCATTTTAAGGGAATTTCTGATGAAACTACTATGAATACATATACAGAAATGTACATGTAACCTAAATCGTAATCTATGCATTTTGATGTTCTTGTATGTTTCCATTGTGCAGCCTTTTTTATAATTTGTTTTACAGTTATGTAATCAGTGTAATTTTACGGCTACCTTCATATAACAGTTTCGTTAACCTGCAGGAGGCTTCTAATTATCGAATTATATTTCCTCGTATTTTAACCAGAGATTTATTTGATATTTAATTGTTAGATCATAGATTCCAGTATTTATTTTTGTTTACAGTCA